>JALJCO010009939.1:0-278815 GCA_023101725.1 Atherinomorus stipes | reverse complement strand
TGAGACAAGTGTTACCTCTAAAACATCTTACACTCCAGCTTCATCACTCTACAGTACAGAGAAACCAACATCAGAGTCTCTTGAAACCCAGCAGACTGTAACCACAAGTCATTCTAAGGAAAAATCCATAACACCAGAGCAACATTCAACTACTTTATCATCCAGCACAGAGAAAACTGCATCTGCTATCGTGTCCTCAATTTCTCCTGTTACTGATGTTACCAGAGAAATCTTCTGTCAGTACTGCTGTTAGTGAAGAAGGTTCAAGTGACCCAACCACAGACATGTTCATCCCATCTGCTTCAGTTACAGAATGCTTTGTCATCTCTGTACAGCTCTGAAACACCAACATTTCCCCCAGAAACAACATCAGTCTCCACTGCAACAGATGCAGAAAGTTCTGGAAACAGCACTGCTGATATCACTGAAGAAGCAGTCATGAAAACAACTCCAACGCCTTCTACTTTGATTACTGGGTCACCATCAGTCACATCATCACCTGTGACAAGTGTGACCTCTAAAACATCTTTCACTCCAGCTTCATCACTCTACAGTACAGAGAAACCAACATCAGAGTCTCCTGAAACCCAGCAAACTGTAACCACAAGTCATTCTGAGAAAGAATCCATAACACCAGAGCAACATTCAACTACTTTATCATCCAGCACAGAGAAAACTGCATCTGCTATCGTGCCCTCAATTTCTCCTGTTACTGATGTTCCAGAGAAATCTTCTGTCAGTACTGCTGTTAGTGAAGAAGGTTCAAGTGACCCAACCACAGACATGTTCATCCCATCTGCTTCAGTTACAGATGCTTTGTCATCTCTGTACAGCTCTGAAACACCAACAGATCATTCACTGGGAACAACACAAAGGACTAAATCTGATCAAACAAAACTGCCTTCTCTAACAGAGGAAGCGTCAGTTTCTCATGGTTCTGATGATGAATCAATAATTTCATTAACAACATCTCCAAGTATGGCCTCTGTTAGATCATCCACTGCTTCAGATATTGAGGATGATGGCATCAGTAGTGAGTCTACAATGTTGGAGTCCAGTCCATTCATCAGTGTATCAACTATGAAACCTGGAACAGACTCAGTCCTCACCACCACAGATGTAGAAAGTTCTGGAGAAATCACCACTGACATCACTGATGAGTCATTAATTACGATTACGTCTTCATCAACATTGACTACTGCATCACCATCAGTCACATCATCACCTGAGACAAGTGTTACCTCTAAAACATCTTTCACTCCAGCTTCATCTCTCTACAGTACAGAGAAACCAACATCAGAGTCTCCTGAAAACCCAGCAGACTGTAACCACAAGTCATTCTAAGGAAAAATCCATAACACCAGAGCAACATTCAACTACTTTATCATCCAGCACAGAGAAAACTGCATCTGCTATAGTGTCCTCAATTTCTCCTGTTACTGATGTTCCAGAGAAATCTTCTGTCAGTACTGCTGTTAGTGAAGAAGGTTCAAGTGACCCAACCACAGACATGTTCATCTCATCTTCTTCTGTCACAGAAATGTTGTCATCTCTGTACAGCTCTGAAACACCAACATTTCCCCCAGAAACAACATCAGTCTCCACTGCAACAGATGCAGAAAGTTCTGGAAACAACACTGCTGATATCACTGAAGAAGCAGTCATTAAAACAACTCCAACGCCTTCTACTTTGATTACTGGGTCACCATCAGTCACATCATCACCTGTGACAAGTGTTACCTCTAAAACATCTTTCACTCCAGCTTCATCACTCTACAGTACAGAGAAACCAACATCAGAGTCTCCTGAAACCCAGCAGACTGTAACCACAAGTCATTCTGAGAAAGAATCCATAACACCAGAGCAACATTCAACTACTTTATCATCCAGCACAGAGAAAACTACATCTGCTATCGTGCCCTCAATTTCTCCTGTTACTGATGTTCCAGAGAAATCTTCTGTCAGTACTGCTGTTAGTGAAGAAGGTTCAAGTGACCCAACCACAGACATGTTCATCCCATCTGCTTCAGTTACAGATGCTTTGTCATCTCTGTACAGCTCTGAAACACCAACAGTTCATTCACTAGGAACAACACAAAGGACTAAATCTGATCAAACAAAACTGCCTTCTCTAACAGAGGAAGCATCAGTTTCTCATGTTCCTGATGATGAATCAATAATTTCATTAACAACATCTCCAAGTATGGCCTCTGTTAGATCATCCACTGCTTCAGATATTGAGGATGATGGCATCAGTAGTGAGTCTACAATGTTGGAGTCCAGTCCATTCATCAGTGTATCAACTATGAAACCTGGAACAGACTCAGTCCTCACCACCACAGATGTAGAAAGTTCTGGAGAAATCACCACTGACATCACTGATGAGTCATTAATTACAATTACTGTCTTCATCAACATTGACTACTGCATCACCATCAGTCACATCATCAACTGAGACAAGTGTTACCTCTAAAACATCTTTCACTCCAGCTTCATCACTCTACAGTACAGAGAAACCAACATCAGAGTCTCCTGAAACCCAGCAGACTGTAACCACAAGTCATTCTAAGGAAAAATCCATAACACCAGAGCAACATTTAAATAGTTTATCATCCAGTACATCAAAAGCTACATCACTGACAGAGGAAGATCATGTTGGTGTTCATACAGATCAGACGACACTGTCCTTAGTTACTACGGTAACTGATGAACCACAGAAATCTTCTGTCAGTTCTGCTGTTAGTGAAGAAGGTTCAGGTGACCCAACCACAGACATGTTCGTCTCATCTTCTTCAGTTTCAGATGCTTCGTCATCTCTGTACAGCTCTGAGACACCAACAGTTCCTTCACTAGGAACAACACAAAACAACCCACCCCACCCCCCCCCCCCACCCACCCCCACCCCCTCCCGCTCAGTCCCACCACCACAGATGAGAAAGTCCTGGAGAAATCACCACTGACATCACTGATGAGTCATTAATACATACGCTTCTCAACATTACTACTGCATCACCATCAGTCACGTCATCACCGCAAGTGTTACCTCTAAAACATCTTTCACTCCAGCTTCATCACTCTACAGTACAGAAAAACCAACATCAAGTCTCCTAAACCCAGCAGACTAACCACAAGTCATTCTAGGAAAAATCCATAACACCAGAGCAACATTCAACTACTTTATCATCCAGCACAGAGAAAACTGCATCTGCTATCGTGTCCTCAATTTCTCCTGTTACTGATGTTCCAGAGAAATCTTCTGTCAGTACTGCTGTTAGTGAAGAAGGTTCAAGTGACCCAACCACAGACATGTTCATCTCATCTTCTTCTGTCACAGAAATGTTGTCATCTCTGTACAGCTCTGAAACACCAACATTTCCCCCGGAAACAACATCAGTCTCCACTGCAACAGATGCAGAAAGTTCTGGAAACAGCACTGCTGATATCACTGAAGAAGCAGTCATTAAAACAACTCCAACGCCTTCTACTTTGATTACTGGGTCACCATCAGTCACATCATCACCTGTGACAAGTGTTACCTCTAAAACATCTTTCACTCCAGCTTCATCACTCTACAGTACAGAGAAACCAACATCAGAGTCTCCTGAAACCCAGCAGACTGTAACCACAAGTCATTCTGAGGAAGAATCTGTAACACCAGAGCAACATTCAACTACTTTATCATCCAGCACAGAGAAAACTACATCTGCTATCGTGCCCTCAGTTTCTCCTGTTACTGATGTTCCAGAGAAATCTTCTGTCAGTACTGCTGTTAGTGAAGAAGGTTCAGAGTGACCCAACCACAGACATGTTCATCCCCATCTGCTTCAGTTACAGATGCTTTGTCATCTCTGTACAGCTCTGAGACACCAACAGTTCCTTCACTAGGAACAACACAAAGGACTAAATCTGATCAAACAAAACTGACATCTCGAACAGAGGAAGCGTCAGTTTCTCATGTTCCTGATGATGAATCCACAATTTCATTAACAACATCTCCAAGTATGGCCTCTGTTAGATCATCCACTGCTCCAGATATTGAGGATGATGGCATCAGGAGTGAGTCTACAATGTTGGAGTCCAGTCCATTCATCAGTGTATCAACTATGAAACCTGGAACAGGCTCAGTCCTCACCACCACAGATGTAGAAAGTCCTGGAGACATCACCACTGACATCACTGATGAGTCATTAATTACGATTACGTCTTCATCAACATTGACTACTGCATCACCATCAGTCACATCATCACCTGAGACAAGTGTTACCTCTAAAACATCTTTCACTCCAGCTTCATCTCTTTACAGTACAGAGAAACCAACATCAGAGTCTCCTGAAACCCAGCAGACTGTAACCACAAGTCATTCAGAGGATAAATCAATAACACCAGAGCAACATTCAACTACTTTATCATCCAGCACAGAGAAAACTACATCTGCTATCGTGTCCTCAATTTCTCCTGTTACTGATGTTCCAGAGAATTCTTCTGTCAGTTCTGCTGTTAGTGAAGAAGGTTCAGGTGACCCAACCACAGACATGTTCATCCCATCTGCTTCAGTTACAGATGCTTTGTCATCTCTGTACAGCTCTGAGACACCAACAGTTCCTTCACTGGGAACAACACAAAGGACTAAATCTGATCAAACAAAACTGCCTTCTCTAACAGAGGAAGCGTCAGTTTCTCATGGTCCTGATGATGAATCAACAATTTCATTAACAACATCTCCAAGTATGGCCTCTGTTAGATCATCCACTGCTTCAGATATTGAGGATGATGGCATCAGTAGTGAGTCTACAATGTTGGAGTCCAGTCCATTCATCAGTGTATCAACTATGAAACCTGGAACAGGCTCAGTCCTCACCACCACAGATGTAGAAAGTTCTGGAGACATCACCACTGACATCACTGATGAGTCATTAATTACAACTATGTCTTCATCAACATTGACTACTGCATCACCATCAGTCACATCATCAACTGAGACAAGTGTTACCTCTAAAACATCTTTCACTCCAGCTTCATCACTCTACAGTACAGAGAAACCAACATCAGAGTCTCCTGAAACCCAGCAGACTGTAACCACAAGTCATTCTAAGGAAAAATCCATAACACCAGAGCAACATTCAACTACTTTATCATCCAGCACAGAGAAAACTACATCTGCTATCGTGTCCTCAATTTCTCCTGTTACTGATGTTCCAGAGAAATCTTCTGTCAGTTCTGCTGTTAGTGAAGAAGGTTCAGGTGACCCAACCACAGACATGTTCATCTCATCTTCTTCTGTCACAGAAATGCTTTGTCATCTCTGTACAGCTCTGAAACACCAACATTTCCCCCAGAAACAACATCAGTCTCCACTGCAACAGATGCAGAAAGTTCTAGAAACAGCACTGCTGATATCACTGAAGAAGCAGTCATTAAAACAACTCCAATGTCCTCTACTTTGATTACTGGGTCACCATCAGTCACATCATCAACTGAGACAAGTGTTACCTCTAAAACATCTTTCACTCCAGCTTCATCTCTCTACAGTACAGAGAAACCAACATCAGAGTCTCCTGAAACCCAGCAGACTGTAACCACAAGTCATTCTGAGGAAGAATCTGTAACACCAGAGCAACATTCAACTACTTTATCATCCAGCACAGAGAAAACTACATCTGCTATCGTGTCCTCAATTTCTCCTGTTACTGATGTTCCAGAGAAATCTTCTGTCAGTACTGCTGTTAGTGAAGAAGGTTCAGGTGACCCAACCACAGACATGTTCATCTCATCTGCTTCAGTTACAGATGCTTTGTCATCTCTGTACAGCTCTGAAACACCAACATTTCCTTCACTAGGAACAACACAAAGGACTAAATCTGATCAAACAAAACTGCCTTCTCTAACAGAGGAAGCGTCAGTTTCTCATGTTCCTGATGATGAATCCACAATTTCATTAACAACATCTCCAAGTATGGCCTCTGTTAGATCATCCACTGCTTCAGATATTGAGGATGATGGCATCAGTAGTGAGTCTACAATGTTGGAGTCCAGTCCATTCATCAGTGTATCAACTATGAAACCTGGAACAGGCTCAGTCCTCACCACCACAGATGTAGAAAGTTCTGGAGAAATCACCACTGACATCACTGATGAGTCATTAATTACAACTATGTCTTCATCAACATTGACTACTGCATCACCATCAGTCACATCATCAACTGAGACAAGTGTTACCTCTAAAACATCTTTCACTCCAGCTTCATCACTCTACAGTACAGAGAAACCAACATCAGAGTCTCCTGAAACCCAGCAGACTGTAACCACAAGTCATTCTGAGGAAAAATCCATAACACCAGAGCAACATTTAAATAGTTTATCATCCAGCACAGAGAAAACTACATCTGCTATCGTGTCCTCAATTTCTCCTGTTACTGATGTGTCCAGAGAAATCTTCTGTCAGTACTGCTGTTAGTGAAGAAGGTTCAGGTGACCCAACCACAAACATGTTCGTCTCATCTTCTTCTGTCACAGAAATGTTGTCATCTCTGTACAGCTCTGAAACACCAACATTTCCCCCAGAAACAACATCAGTCTCCACTGCAACAGATGCAGAAAGTTCTGGAAACAGCACTGCTGATATCACTGAAGAAGCAGTCATTAAAACAACTCCAACGCCTTCTACTTTGATTACTGGGTCACCATCAGTCACATCATCAACTGAGACAAGTGTTACCTCTAAAACATCTTTCACTCCAGCTTCATCACTCTACAGTACAGAGAAACCAACATCAGAGTCTCCTGAAACCCAGCAGACTGTAACCACAAGTCATTCTGAGAAAGAATCTATAACACCAGAGCAACATTCAACTACTTTATCATCCAGCACAGAGAAAACTACATCTGCTATCGTGTCCTCAATTTCTCCTGTTACTGATGTTCCAGAGAAATCTTCTGTCAGTACTGCTGTTAGTGAAGAAGGTTCAAGTGACCCAACCACAGACATGTTCATCTCATCTGCTTCAGTTACAGATGCTTTGTCATCTCTGTACAGCTCTGAGACACCAACAGTTCCTTCACTAGGAACAACACAAAGGACTAAATCTGATCAAACAAAACTGACATCTCGAACAGAGGAAGGGTCAGTTTCTCATGGTTCTGATGATGAATCAATAATTTCATTAACAACATCTCCAAGTATGGCCTCTGTTAGATCATCCGCTGCTTCAGATATTGAGGATGATGGCATCAGTAGTGAGTCTACAATGTTGGAGTCCAGTCCATTCATCAGTGTATCAACTATGAAACCTGGAACAGGCTCAGTCCTCACCACCACAGATGTAGAAAGTTCTGGAGAAATCACCACTGACATCACTGATGAGTCATTAATTACGATTATCGTCTTCATCAACATTGACTACTGCATCACCATCAGTCACATCATCACCTGAGACAAGTGTTACCTCTAAAACATCTTTCACTCCAGCTTCATCACTCTACAGTACAGAGAAACCAACATCAGAGTCTCCTGAAACCCAGCAGACTGTAACCACAAGTCATTCTGAGGAAGAATCCATAACACCAGAGCAACATTCAACTACTTTATCATCCAACGCACAGAGAAAACTACATCTGCTATCGTGTCCTCAATTTCTCCTGTTACTGATGTTCCAGAGAAATCTTCTGTCAGTTCTGCTGTTCGTGAAGAAGGTTCAGGTGACCCAACCACAGACATGTTCGTCTCATCTTCTTCTGTCACAGAAATGTTGTCATCTCTGTACAGCTCTGAAACACCAACATTTCCCCCAGGAAACAACATCAGTCTCCACTGCAACAGATGCAGAAAGTTCTGGAAGAAACAGCACTGCTGATATCACTGAAGAAGCAGTCATTAAAACAACTCCAATGCCTTCTACTTTGATTACTGGGTCACCATCAGTCACATCATCAACTGAGACAAGTGTTACCTCTAAAACATCTTTCACTCCAGCTTCATCACTCTACAGTACAGAGAAACCAACATCAGAGTCTCCTGAAACCCAGCAGACTGTAACCACAAGTCATTCAGAGGAAGAATCCGTAACACCAGAGCAACATTCAACTACTTTATCATCCAGCACAGAGAAAACTACATCTGCTATCGTGTCCTCAATTTCTCCTGTTACTGATGTTCCAGAGAAATCTTCTGTCAGTACTGCTGTTAGTGAAGAAGGTTCAGGTGACCCAACCACAGACATGTTCGTCTCATCTTCTTCAGTTACAGATGCTTTGTCATCTCTGTACAGCTCTGAGACACCAACAGTTCCTTCACTAGGAACAACACAAACCCCCCTCCCCTTCTCTTTCCTCCTTCTACACCCAACCCCCCCCACTCCCCCATCACCCCTCAGTCCTCACCACCACAGATGAGAAAGTCCTGGAGAAATCACCACTACATTACTGATGAGTCATTCATTACGATCACGCCTTCTCAACATTGACTACTGCATCACCATCAGTCACATCATCAACTGAGACAAGTGTGACCTCTAAAACATCTTACACTCCAGCTTCATCTCTCTACAGTACAGAGAAACCAACATCACTGACCAGAGGAAAAATCTTAGTGTCTACAGACAACAACACTCTGTCCTCAGTTTCTGGTAACTGATGCACAAAAATCTGTCAGTACTGCTGTCAGTGAAGAAGGTTCAGGTGACCCAACCACAGACATGTTCATCCCATCTGCTTCAGTTACAGAAATGCTTTGTCATCTCTGTACAGCTCTGAAACACCAACATTTCCCCCAGAAACAACATCAGTCTCCAACACCACAGATGCAGAAAGTTCTGGAAACAGCACTGCTGACCAAACCACTGAAATGTTTGCTCAAATCTCTTCTGTAACTTCTTCTTCTGTCATCAGCATAGAAACATCTACAGCCAGAGAGCCAGAGGAAAAAAAACTGACCATGATATGAGAACAGACTTTATTAAAACAACTGTCATTCCTACCATCACAACCTTAACTACAGACTTCAATTCACTGTTCACAGATGAAAAGGGTTCAGCTGATCTTACTTCTTCTCCTGTTTCTCCCATGTTGATTGCGGATATGCAAACTGAAGTGTTTATGAAAGCAACAAAGAGCCCAGTAACGTCAGCTACTCCAGAGGTTCTGACTACAACAGTGCCAAGCTCAGCCACCGATCAGTCCACAGTGATTAGAACAGAGAAGCTAATGTTGACAACAGTATCACCTGAAGCTGGAACAACAGAGGCTTTAAAATCTCATGTAACCATGGCTTCTTCTCTTTTCAGTACTAAAAAAACAGTATCAGCCCCAGCAACTACCTCCAGCCAAACTGGGAGCAAAATCACATTTCCCACAGTAGCAGACGAAAGCCAGAGAGGTTTGACTCAGAGCACATCACAGCCTGGTGTTGAATCATCAACCCAGACTTCATCTGAGTTTATGACAGGAGTTTCTGCAGATGCTACCCAATTTTCTTCCCCAACTGAAGCACTGACATCATTGACTGAGCTAGGAGGTTCTGATTTTAATCAAGCTGAGAACGCAGGAGATGGCACGTTTATGTACACAGATAAAACTCTCCTGGATACACAAACAGACGCTGAGCAACCCTTTGTGGAATTAACAACTCCAGGAAGAACCACATCTAGACCATCAACAAACCCCTACACAAGTAAAACCTCTCAGTTTATGGCAACACCCAATATCACTATGTTTTCCTTAAAGGAAACCTACTTTGACATGGAAGGCTCCAGTGGCTCACCTGAAGATATTTTGGAGAAAAGTCCAGATGGATCAGGTGAAGGATCCACTGAAACAACCACAAAATCACAGGATGAATTTATGGTGGTAACCGATGAGGCTGAAACAGCTGAGACAAAGACCCCATCTGACACAGTCAGTGATGTGATGTCATCTCACTCTAGTACCCATCTGACTGAAGAGATGCTGTCATCAACCTCATCTCCCCACATGACCAGCACAAAGACTAACCTTACAGAGCAGGGCAGCGGGGAATTCCCTGATGATTCTTCATTTGAGGATGAGAGTTCAGGAGCCCAATTCAGTGAGTTGACAACATTAAGTTCTTTTGTAAGGTCCAGTACTTTGGTGACAGCAAAACCATTCCAGCCCACTGGCAATATCATCACACAGAAAGCTCCTGGCTCTGAAGCATCTTCTCTTTACAGCACAGAGACAACAACACCAATGCCTCCTGAAGTTCACACCCCAACTAAAATGTTCCCAGATTCATCTATCTCATCTACAATCCACCCAGCTTCATTGTTGGAAACAGTAACGTCTTCCACAAAAGTTGCTGAAAACCCAACAGAACCAGCTGTGAGTAGTACTGTTTTCTCAGCAGGTACGAGCTCTGTGTATAATGAAGATGGATCAGGTGGTAGTTCAACAACTCATGAAAGTGCATCTGCAAGTGCCACAAAGAATGCAGCATCTTCCCTGTTCAGCACAGAGAAACCTAAAATAACTACAGTGAATGAGATGGGGACATCTAATATTCCAAAATCAACTGAAACTACAGCTTCTTCTCTCTACAGCTCTGAGAAGCCGCAGACAGCAACTAGCACATCATTACCTACAACTGATAAATCACAGTCAAGCACGGGCGTGACTTCGATGAAGGGACAGGGTTCTGATGATCAAACCACTGAGATGTTCACTTCAAAGCCATCAGTGACTGAGAGCGTCACATTTGTAGAAGTAGCAGGTGCAACCGAAACCTTTGTTTCTGTTACACCGATTTCTGGTGAGCAGGTTTCCTCACACGAGAGTATAATTACAACAGTTACCGAGAGCCTTGTCGCTTCTGAAGAAACAGAGCATCCTGGTTCAAGCACAGAGAAAGATGAAGTTACAGTGTCTGAGCACACAGTGCAATCCTCCTTTACAATACCTCCCCACACATCTGAAGCTGATCACACCATGGTTGACTTCACTGCTGTAAGCTCCAGTAGTGAACATAAGGAAGAAGAAAGCAAATCAGTGTCCACTCCAATTCCCACCATTGTATACCATAGCATTACAGACCAACAGGTTGTGATAGTTACTCCAAGTGGCAACCAAGTCGGGACTGACTTAGCTGAACAAACACCTACCATGGTCCTTCATGTGTCTAAACCATCAAGCAGCACATCAATCATATTTACAGAGGATGCAAAAACTGAAGAGGAACTGCTTTCTGCAGTTACAGACCATATGCGACAAGGGAACCCAACTCCTGAGCTCATCACCAAAGATGATACAATCATTGATGCAGACACTGCATCTTTAATTCCCTCTGCCTCATATTACCCAACCCTCCAGACAGAGGAAGCTGGAGGTGTCACAGCAATTACAATGACACAAAAGTTGGAGATAACAGAAGAACCAGAGGGTTCGGGGACTATTTATGACACCTTTTTTACTTCTATACCAATAACTTCACAAGCAGCTTCAGCCTCTGACTCTGAGTATTCACTGTCCACTTCAAAACCATCACCTTTAGAGGATGTTTCCACGATGGAGACATCCAGTGAAGAAACAGTCACATCGTCAACCCTAGCTATCTCAGAGTTCTCAGAGTCAAGTTCTGATGAAATTTATGGTTCAACTACATCACTTACAACTTTAACTCCTAAGACTGACACTGAAGTAGAGGAAGATTTTGCAGGAAAGGACACAACTGGTGATGTCACAGAGATTTCCGCATTCTTCTCTTCTGTAACTCCTCAGACTTTGTCCAAAACAAGCTCATTGGCACCACTGCCCACTGAGGAATATATGATCAGCACAACTGAAGAAGACAATGTGGTGACTTCATCTTCCACATCCATAACTCACACAAGTCAAAGTGTGACTGAAACTATGAGCTCATTCCTTTTCACACAGACCACTGAACCTGCCAGAGTGAAAGCAACAAGAAAACCATCTTATGAGGAGTCTCCAGCATCCGAAAAAACAGTTACATCCCCACCCTCGTCACTGTTTAGCACTGAAAAACCGACTGCTGACACAAAGGATATGGATGAAGAGATTTCAGTTGACCAAATCTCAAGCAAATTCACTGAGGCCATATCTACAACAGCTAAGACACTGACCTCATCTGGAAGTACTGCATCTTCACTCTTAAGCACAGAGAAACCATCTGTCACTTCTTTGTCCGATGCTACTAATACAGATACCTCGAGTGATGGAACATCTGATGGGCTGACTGTAAAAACTGAACAAGTGACATTTTTAGTTACCTCACCTAAACCCGTCACTGGTGTGTCTGAATTTCCAGGATCCAGTGCTGGCTCCAGTCTTTATAACACTAAGAAACCAACCATCACTCCATCTTCTGGTGGGACCAGCAGGGAGGGATCAAATGAACACACCCACGTGACAGAGCCCACAACACTGAAAAATGCTTCTCTGCAAAGTACAGAGATAATTGGCCAAGTGTTATCCACAGCATTTTCTCCTTCCTATCACACCGATGGAGCTTCCATGACAAGCACAGCAGATTTAGTTGATATAGATGGCTCTGGAAATGAAATCTCAGAAAACACATCTGCACCATCGAGCACTGTGACACTGGAGGATGTGAAGACTACAGGTACTCCAGGATCCCCTCTGTCCATTACAGAGAAACCCACCACAACCACCCTAAAGGATGAAACTGAAACCTTAGAAAGTGAAATTATCACACAGCAAAAGGAAGCATCATCGGTCTCATTACCGAATTATCATTCAATGTCAGCTCTAGCACCTGAGGAAATCACTTCTGTATCTACAGAAAAATTCATGGACACCTCTATGGTGTCATCCCTGCAAAGCACTTCAAAGCCAAATGTCATGGTTCAGTTTGTCACCACTTCTGCCCCTCAACCAAATAAATCACAAACCGAGGAGGCCTTCCAGCAGCCCAGATCTGAGATTACACTCACTCATCAACCCAACAGTGATAACTCATCTGAGAGCAGTGGGTTTACCACTCGTAGTCCAATGCTGTCGATCAAGGATTCAAGCCAGGGCCCCCATGACGTAACTTCCCAAAGGGAAGCCATATCAGTCAGAGATGATCTAGCTGAAGCATCAAGCCATACACCTACTAGCCAAGAGGTTTCACCTGATTCTGAAGATAATGATCTGCAGGAAACATCTACATCTGCTGTAATAATATCACCTATTACAATGACAGAAGTTTCAACTGACATATCTGACAGATCTGAAGGAACAGTGTCACCTGCTCTGTTTATTACAGAGGAAACATCTGCAGAAAGTACAAGTGAACAAAGTCTAGAGGAAACAACTTCCTCACTTTTAGTGCAAACAAATAAGACTCCATCCCCAACTGAATTCTCACTGTTCAGCACTGAAATTAGAGGGGAGACTCCCACCTCTGAAGGGGGAGGGTCTTCCCTTGCCCCTTCCCCCTCTACTACAGAGAAACCAAATGCAGTGTCACTCAACACGGACACCTTCTCATACGAAGAGGGTTCAACCCATACAACAGAAATCAGAGAGGAAAGTTTGGGTGACACAATATCAACTACATTCAGTTCTTACTCTGTCATTTCAAATGTTTCATCCTTTTCCAGTACTGATAAGATGAATACTGTCACTACTACTTCATCTTCACTGATG
This sequence comes from Atherinomorus stipes, assembly GCA_023101725.1. Classification (NCBI taxonomy): domain Eukaryota; kingdom Metazoa; phylum Chordata; class Actinopteri; order Atheriniformes; family Atherinidae; genus Atherinomorus; species Atherinomorus stipes. The sequence continues at coordinate 265,195 of JALJCO010009939.1, read as the reverse complement.
GTAAGCATGCGAACAGATAAGCCAACCTCAGATCGGACATCACAATCCTCTGCTGCCACCAACTCTATTGGGTTACTAAAGGTGTCAACTACTTTTGAGTCAGAACTAACAGATTCTGAAAACAAGGAAGCACAACATGAAGACCTAACAAGCACAACCACAGACATCTCTACAAGCTCAGAGACAAAACTTTCAGTCACCACAATTTCCGCTGAACCAACTTCTAATGGCATTACAGCAGAGCCTGATGATATCGTCCAATTTGAGACAACTGTTTCCCCTGCATACTCACTAACATCCTCCAGGGAGTCCTTTGAACAACTGAGGTCAGAGATCGCACTAACACACCGTCCCCAGACTGACCTTTCCTCTCAGGATGCATCACTGACCACAGCTCACCCTTTGTCTGCTAGATATGAAACAAGTCTAATGACAGAATCACCATCTGTGCACACTGCGAATGATTCTGTGTCTGAGGCGGGATCTGCTTTGGAAGATAATGGAACAGTTGAAGCAAACAGTAAACCATCTCCAGATAAAGATGCTAAAAATCCAACATCTCCAGGTTTTATTTATGAGGAATTGGATTATTCACCCCCAGATTATGGAGAAAGAGACCTGAACAGGGTTGAATCAGTCTTTCAGTTCAATGAAATAAATCCAAGAGAGGACTCCACGGTCCTTTCTATAACACCTACTTTTTCTCAAACATCCAACAATAAGCTTTTTGATCCAGCATTAGACATTATTGAAGATAACCCAGAGGAAAAGGTGACCAAACCGCCTGTAGTTGCAGCTATCACTGTAGCAACAAATCCCATCAGTGTAGGCTCGATCTCTAGTTCTGAGAGTGGCTCAGAAAGCACCAACAGCTCAGAAGAACGCATAACTACAACAAGCACAGCTAAGCTGGATGGTAATGTGGTTGAGACTACCTCTGGACTTCTCTCAACTACAACTACACTGCCATCTGTCCTTACCACCGGGACAGAAAGTGGGTCTACCAGTTCTGAGACACCATCTTTCAGTTATGATGATGTATCCGGAGAACTGATGACTACAAGAATGCCCAAGACTAACTTGGAAGAGCAGTCTCTATCCCCAGATGACATTCAGACTGTATTCAAGATAAATGCTACAGCATCTTCAAAAATGGAGACTGTTGGAGTTGGTAGCACCTCAGGGAAAGAGGACAATGTGGATGAAATTGAAACAAATGATGGTGAAATCATCACCAGGACCCAAGCAGAGTTAACCACAACTGCTCCAACACAAGCACAAAGCCAGATAGTATCTATAGCCACCACAGCTTCATCTGTTTCTGAGGAAGATGGGAATTACGGCAGTGCTTTACGTACAACTCCATCCCTTATTGGAGAAGAACCACTAATAAAAAAAAGAGGAGACAACTACACCGCCCTCTATAGGAGTCGATTTTGGGCACACGATTATTGGCGAGACTGTTGAAATACCTGGTATGTTTCTTTTTTCATTGAAATACAGCAAAATATTTACACTCATGAGTATATTTCTGTTTAATTGAACATTTATTGTTCTTTCTGAACAGAAATGTATTCCTGCACAGAAGACATCTGTCTGAATGGGGGATCCTGCCATAAGACTGGCAGCATCTATTCATGTAACTGTGCTCCTGGTTACACTGGTCATCGATGTGAAACTGGTAGGATGTTCCTCTCACATATTCTGTGTTAGGATTGAATTAATATTGAAATAATTATGTCTTAGGAACTAGAAGTAGTTTTAACCATCTTTTGTTTTTGAATGTGTTTCTTCCAAAGACATTGATGAGTGCCAGTCAAACCCATGCCGCAATGGAGGCACATGTGTGGACGGGCTGGCTTCCTTCACATGTGTGTGTCTGCCAAGCTACTCTGGGCTGTATTGTGAGCTGGGTAAGTTTCAGTAATTTTAAACAAGGGTTTGCCTAACTGGTTTCTTAGTTTTCTGTTTCAGATAAATAAAAGTTTTTATTTGTTGCAGTGGCAACTAGCTACAATGATCCTTTAAACAGTGTAGACTGAGTTTAGGCTGCTTTCATACAGCATGACAAATAAATTATCTTAATGTAATAGGCACTTTGGTTTGATGATGCATTTAAACTGTTAATATTATTGTTCACCTGGATCCCTGGGGATAAACCAGAAAAATGAGTCATTTAAATTCTAGACACACAAATGAAATGTAATCAATCTCTGTATAGCTTTGTATTGTCTTACATCTCTTCCAGGCATTAGCCGAGTCATAAACATTACCTTCATCACACCACCACAATCGCTTTTTACAATCTCCTGAAAGTATCCCCTGAGGATTTGTTGTGCATGATAACGATTAGGGCTCCTTAAATTCCCTTGAGGTCCTTTACAGACACAGACAGTTAACACATTGTCTGCATATTGCAGACATTCAGTGTCAAGTCAGAGGGTGCGGTCGAATAGTCAGAAGAATGTCCTCACCAAAACACTTTTCCTTGACCTCAATGAAAAATGTCAAGAGGTCAAGGAAAAAAATGTGAAAGAGAATTCATAAGCACTTGGAAAAGACAACAGTGTTGCTAAGAGAATCAGACTACACATGTGCTAGACTGTTGTGGTGAAATTATTATTATAGTTCCAAAGATGGACATCAAAATACACTTAAGATACTCCACCCTGTGTGTTGGAACCAGGACAATTTACACAGCTTTTATACATGAGGTGGAGGCTAAAACTGAACTGTTAATGTTGTTCATTTAAAGTAAATATGTAAATACTGTAGTACCACCTCATCGGTGAGGTTTAATTGGGGAAGTTGTTATTGAAGCCAGGACACTCAAAAAAACATTAGATTTAAGGTGTATCTGCATTTGATTTATATTGAGATGTAAACAAAATGTTCTGTTCTCGCTAAATTACCCTGACTGTGCGCCAAGAATTAAACGATTAAGATGCTTCTTCTTCCCTCAGATTTAAGCCTTTAGATTCAGAGTGATTAGGGTATCTGTTACAAAAGCTACAGCATACTGATATTTATTCCAGGTGCCAAAAAAGGTCACTATAACTCTAACCCCTTCGTGACTTATGTCTGTAATAAAATTTGTAACATTGAGAATGGCCCCTTAGTTTCACCTTTTTTCCTTGTATTTTTCAGTAAAAATATGAACTTCTGTGTGTTACTGAATGAAGATAAAAGTTTTGAATGTTCCAAAAGGACATAAAAATGATTTAACCAAAAGCAACTTCAGTTAGAAACCTTCCAAAATAAAAGAAAGGGGAAAAAAAAAAAAAAAAACTTGTTCAGCCAATATGAAAATCCCTAGACCTCAACCAAGTTATTAATATTTCCTCCAGGATAATTAACTGAAGTCCCTGAGCCCATCTACATGAGGCATATCATGTGGAGAAGAACTTATTCAGAAGTTCCAGGGCATCTTTGGCTCTGATTGATTTCTTTAGACTGTCTACACCCTTAATTTTGTCTGGATGACTCTTCACTGAATCCCACCCATATTATGTTGTCAGACAAAGTTGATGAGGAGGTTTTTGGCTAAATGAAAAAGGAAAAAAGTAAGTTAAAGAGGATAACCCAGGGGGAAAAAAAAATCTTTTCTTTCTTTTGTCTGCTTGTCCACTGAGGCTGAAATGAAAAGGGAAAGGAGGGAAGAAAAAAACTGTATCCAAATATCCATCATCACCAGGAGAATGATATTAAAATGTTCATATTTTTCAAAGTTCAACGTTTTAAGGCTTCCCAAAGATTATACCTAATTATAACTAGTTAGCCCTCACTGCATTTGATTAAGATTGGGTTAGACTGTAAGCTTAATTGCCTTTTTAAGTTTTGCACTTCTCAGTATTTATGAAATACACAAAACTCCCCTGCTTCATCAGATTTGTTACACCTTTTAAACTATCAACCACTTGGCTAGATTCATCTGCTGCCAACACACTCATACAGTGCTGTCAGGAGCAACAAGGCTGAATCCATCACAATCATCTCTTTCATCCAGAGATGGTATGAGAGATAACAGCTGCCCTAAAGGCCCAGTGTACCCAGGTGTTCAGACTGATGCTGTGAAAGCTTAGGTGATGGAGTGGGTTGATGTGTGGGTGAAAGTATACATTTTGAACTAATTTTGATCTTTTCTAAAACTGAAAAAAATATTTCCTGTGTACTCCAACTTCATCTCATCCATCAGATACCGAGACATGCGACTATGGCTGGCATAAGTTTCAGGGGCACTGCTACAAGTACTTACCCCAGAGGAGAACCTGGGACTCAGCAGAACGAGAGTGCCGCATGCAGGGGGCTCACCTCGCCAGCATCCTTTCCCACGAGGAACAACACTTCGTCAACCGTAAGTCAAAGGCTGCACTTTCAGATAATCAACAAGAAATATGGACCTTGCTCAAATACTACTTTATCAAAGTTGATTAGCATGATAAGACTGAAAGAAAACAACTTCACCACTAAAGCCACTATTAAAAACAACATTATTTGTAAAGTAGATGCAGGAAAAATGATTCAGGCATTAAAAATGTTGCTGCTATCTTTATCTTTGTTTTAGTTTTTCTTTAACTGAAATGTCCTAAAAAGGTAATACAGCTGAGGAGAATTGTAACCTGCTGTGTTTCACTCCTCCCTGCATGGCAGGTCTTGGACGGGACTACCAGTGGATCGGCCTGAATGATAAGATGTTTGACAGCGACTTCCGTTGGACGGATGGCAGCTCTGTGGTAAGATAGGCTTCTTTCTCACTTATTTTTGTCTCAACAAACATGGCGCTGTGACAGTGTAAATATTTGGAAGTGATGCAGATGACAGATGCAGTCATCTAAGGAGAGCTGTTCTCCTCAGTCCACTCGGGCAAGTTTCTCATGACGTACTGTAGTCTCCTCTGCCTCATATCGCTACGCCCTGGTTGCTGCTCTGTGAGTAAAGCTGATGTAGAGCATGTTGTAAAGGACCACTGAATCCTTTTAATGATTTTGTTTCCAGTGTGAAAACCAATAGCTCCAACAGTGCAAGGTGTCAAAAAGCAGGCAAGGGAGAAAAATGCACGCTCTTTGTGAACCCAGTGTTTATAAAACAGCATATAAGTGTGTGTTTGGTGCAGTGGTTGTAGCTGCTGAAGATTCCCCTCACTTGACAGAAAAATAGATAATTACAATGTCCATATGTGTAGTACAGACTGATGTCCTCACTTCAAAGATGATCCTCCAGGAGCACAGATAGGGAGGAAGCAGGAGAGCCTGGGGGTTAAAAGATAAGCACAGGCCTCCTGTGGAGGCCAATTTAAAGGTGATGAGGGTGTGAGTGACGCAGTGTGGAGGGGAGTTTGGCAGGCGTAGACGGGTATGGTTGCTCTTCACCCCCCACTTTCATGAGAAGTCCTAGCCAGCAGGCAGCCACTTGGGGGGAGGGCCACCAAACAGGCAGACACACAGATGGACAGCACCTGTGCTCAGCTGCAGCAAGAGGAAAAACTGTGTAGAAGCAGTCCAGGGGGGCTAGGTGGGTGGTCACCTCTGCTGGGTATAAATAAATCACACTAATTTCAAACAATGAAAAATGATACAGGGAATACATTCATATCAATGGTAGTGCACGGAAAAGACTTGGTGAGTTGTGTTCGTATGTGTTTAGGTGTGTGATCAAAGTTTGTTTGATTATTTTGAGGAGGATGCAGGCCTGCTGGGCAGTTGATAGGTCAGCCATTTGTTGAGCTGTAGTGAACAGGGCAGGAAGTTGGTGTATGTTTGTTAACCATAATGACAGAGTAACAGAGCTTGGAGGCATGATTGGAGGTGTGTGTGTGTGTGTGTGTGTGAGAGAGAGAGAGATAGAGAGAGAGAGGAGGATGTTGAAGAAGGGGGGGGGGGGCACCTCACAGCTTTGAAGCAACTGTTTGAACCTAGAATGCGCTGAAAGACCTCAGTTCACATCATTTCCAGCTTGGACACCCTGCAGCTCTACAGCTGTGTGTATACTGTAAAAATATGTACATATATGGAATGTTTTAGTGGTAAAATGACACATGAGGTGGTCGCCATGTGAACTGCGCGATGAAATATCATCACACACTTATGATTGTCAGCAATCATAGAAGCACACAGTGTTCTAACATGGATACCGAGCAGGCCTAGGTGATGAAGTCCCATCAACAAGTGATTGAAGTCTCTGCATGACAGTGTTTAACAATCATCCTTGAAAAAATTTTAATTCAGTCAGACTTGAGCTGAAGTACTGTTTTGTGGCATTCTAAAGAGATCCAGTTACTCCCTCTTGTGGACATTAATTAACATCACAGTGCTGGCAAACTGCTACTTAGATGATGAATAATCTCTGTGAAAGGAAATATATGTAGTTGTAATGCGTGTGTTGACATGGGGGGTGTCAAGAGGTGTGGTTAAATGAAAAAAGTCAGACAATGAAGATACAATTTGATTAATGGTCTCTTCATAACATCCTAGTAGAAAAGAAACTCAGTCTCAAAACCTCTGCAATAGAAACTGATATCATAGACCAGGCAAAATATGCAGTCACCACATTCACAATAACTCATGTTGACTCTTAAATGATCTAGACTGTTATCTCCTAATTATCTTATTTATCTTAACAAATTCAATATTGCTGTTCCACTGCTGTCACCATCTACTATAAACACACACAGAGACACACATATGTATATATTTTTAGAATAAGAAGCATGCATTTAATAAAGATCACATAAAGGAGACAAAAATGTCACTTTTAGTTTTTTTGCTCTTTTTGCAGCAATATGAAAACTGGAGGCCCAACCAGCCTGACAGCTTCTTTTCTTCTGGTGAGGACTGTGTAGTGATGATATGGCATGAGGACGGCCAGTGGAATGATGTACCTTGCAACTACCATCTCACCTTCACCTGCAAAAGGGGCACAGGTAGAAAAATACAGCTTTGTATATGAATTACTTTCGAATAAACTAGTAAGTATACACCATGTCTTAGTGTTTTTATGAGATTCCATCTTTTAATGAAATTTTCAAACATAAATTCTGTATAGTGGTAAAATTTCCCAAATGTTTACTCAATGAATGTATTCTGTTTCTTAGTGGCCTGTAGTCAGCCCCCGGTGGTAGAAAATGCACGTACCTTTGGAAAGAAACGTGAAAGGTATGAAATTAACTCACTGGTGAGGTACCAGTGCCGGACAGGCTTTATTCAGAGGCACGTCCCAACTATCCGTTGCCGTGGGGATGGACGATGGGATATCCCTAAAATCACCTGCATAAGCCGTAAGTACAGCTATTACTGCCTCTAAACAGATAGGAACTACTTCATGTTCTATATAGGACACAAAAAAATGCCATTATTATTTGAAAGTTTATGTATATATCTATATGATTTTTCCCCGGCAGCATCGAGCTACCAGAAGACCTTTATGAGACGACATCAGCACAACAGTCTCTACAGCATCAACAACTTCAAAAAATGGCAAGATGAGACATTCCGCCTCCACAATCAGCGCTACCGGGGAAGGAGAGACAGAACTGAACATAAGAGAAGGATGCCGTGATTTCCAAGTAAATGCAGCTCAGCTTCACCGAGACGAGAACACACACCTGATACTTGTGTAGAAAGACAAAAAGGAAAAAGCACAAGGAAAGCTCATCAAAGAAGCCAAGAAGATAACCCGCAGTTTTCTTGCATTTGGGATGACGATGGAATCTTATGAAGTGCCTTTTAGATGTTGATACAAGACTTTTCATATCAAGGGGCACTAGTTTATAACAGTTCCAATATGGATTCATAAAAGCTTTCAGCTGGTTACTGGATACACAACTCTTTATATATTACTTTGAACCATGGATGTGCCTACTTCATCATTTAGCTTATAAAATGATACACTCATGAATGATGCCCAGTATCTTTGTACACTAACTGTGCTATTTAAAATGATGGCAAGTGTTGTTATTCTTATTCAGAGAGAAAGTGGCGCTTATGTAACATAATGAAATCTATTGTGTTAGGCTGTTTCAAGATGGACTACATGCATACCTATGCATTACATAATTTAGTACTCACTTTTTAACCAGTTTCTCTAGGTTAAGAGTTCAAACTCTGACTTATCCCAACACAATAGGGGGATCATGCAAAGGGCTTACATTGCAGTTCACCTGAGTTTCATAGAAGAATTATTAAAAAAGAAATCACTTTCCAGTCCTCTAACTTTACAGGGGCACAAGTCATGTTTTGAAACATGATTTTTCAGATTCCAGAATAATAATACATCGAAGTGTGTGGGAATTTCCAGAAGCAGTTTCCTTCTTTCTGGTGGCAGCTTTCAAGGCCCAAATTACAAGTTTTCATCATCTTTTTCTTTTATTGTAAGCAATACCAAATAAAATGTTTATGGTGAGACATCTATAAAAGAAGTGTTACTGACTTTTCTATTTGATATGACAGATTTCTCCCTGAGTACTTGTTAACAAAACCTTTGTACACCGATGACAATGGATGTGTCTCTATTTCAAACTGAAAGATAATTTTCTTTTCAGGGCATAACTTACAATCGGCTGATAAACCATGTTTACTTTAACAGTTGTGCTGTTCATAACCAACCAGAGTCTTCCTCTCATCTGTTGCTGTTGTATGATTGTTTTTCTTCCTCCTTCTAACCTCTGCTTATCTTCACTGAACTCCTTTGTTGTCGTGGTCACTTAAAAAATGCCATTGAGAGAATGTATTATGTGAAACACTCAGAAAGACTTGAACGTAACAGCTGTTTAGGCAGATTTGCGTGTAATTTATTTTCAAGCTGCTCTTGGTCTCTTCACTTGTTGTATACTGACAGGTAAAATATGATGCTGTCACTTGGCCCAGCAGTGCTCTTCATATATTTTTATTGCGTGTTCAACAGGAGACAAGCCACATTCACAGAATGTCTAAATAGGATGCATTAGGTATGTAAAATTAGTCAGCAATATCGTTAATGTTTTTTCCATCCTTAACATCATTGGTGGATCAAGGAATAATGTGGGCCACATAACATTGACAAACTGTACATGTGAATGGTTTTGTGTTTCTGCAGCATTTTTTAAAGGAGAAATGTTGTTTTATTGTGTCTGCCTGTGAATGCCTGTATGTGTTTTATCCTCAATGTGCACATAATACCATTTTATATTTATATAACAGGTTTTTTTTTATTATTTTATAATGTGAATGTCTGGGATGTTTGTGAATTTTTTTTAAAGATCAAACTGTTTTTCCTGCTTTAAATCACAAATGAAATAAATATATGAATATTTTAAAACCTACACCATGTAACATGGTACTTTTTTATATATAGTGTTTTAGGGTTACCTATGTTCTCTGAGGGTTTGGGAAGATTTTCTCTGACTCTTGTAGTTTCCTCTCTTAGATTTCAAAGATGTGATGCAGTTTTAATGAAGCAGAGAGTACAAACTTTTTGTGGTTCTTTTGAAAGTTTTTAAATAGGAACAAACTTTTTTTCATTATTTCCCCCTGTTTTGTTCAGTTGCATGCTAAAAAAAAATGTTCCAAAATTGGGATGTACTAGTACAGAAAGTGAATGCATCTCACAGTAAACTCTGTTGTGGTTTCACTGGTTTTCCCCAGCAGGTAGTGCTATCAGACTGAAAACATAAACCCCACATATGTGCTGTTTTATTCCTTTTCCTGTGGTGTAACACACTGTGGGAATTTAGATTTTATGTAAATCAGCCTTTGACATAGTTTTCATTGTAATACAGTGTCCTACACATCAAATTCTCCAGAGAAGCTCACTAGATTTGCTTTACAAGCCTCATGGTAAACAAGCAGTGCATTCAGGGGGTGCAGATACAACGTGACAGTATAAAATGCAGCAGATGGAGGAGAACTGGATTATGGGAAAGTGATGCATACTGAAATGGATCTGCCTAAACATACAACAGCATAGTTATTTGTTTTAGTCAGTAGCATGACTGAAAGTGTTTTCTTGAATATCAAATGTGTAAAATATACATGGTGGTCCATACAGAAAGCAGATGAATTCCTTTCTTTATGCTACAGAAGCTTTTTGAGTATTACCAGTGTCAGAGTTCCTCCTCACACAGCAGTCACTTGAAGTACTGACATTGCTGAAGCATGGGACCATGAACTGGGTGATAACATCAAGTTGGTTGTTGTAATCTTTGTGTAAGTTAAGGTTGCTGTGGTTTTCACTGTGACTGCCCACCCTATCATTAAACCAGACTTGACTTGTGATTAAAGGCTGCTCCTGGGTGCCCCAGCGAGAGTAAAACCTGCAATCTGGCCTCATGAAATGCAGATGTTTAACGGCCGATCAGTGGAAAAAACTGAGACCCCCTCCACCAAGGTCTCACTGGGATTTAACAGGATTTCATGGTTTATTTTGGAAAGGAAATACACCCTTGCTCTTCCTGCCTTTTTAGCGTTGACATGTATACCTCATAGTTTAGATGCAAACCATCATCATCATATCTCTAACTTAATATCTTCTTTATCTTGTCACGCATAACTTAATCTAAGTGACAGGCATTTTGGAGAATTGTTGAAAGTCTGTGCTACATTTGGAAAACCACTGAGGTAAAGCATATAAAATGGTCAGCGCTGCTTCTGCAACTGATGACTGATTTAAATGTCTGCTCAAACAAACCCATAGACGAAGAATGGCTCCCATGTGTGCAAAAAATATTAAAGTGATCACATTTTGATTGGATGATAGAATAATAATTAACATTTTGGGGGCTGGAAAAGGTGTGAAAAGTTTTCTTCTTATCTTATGTTGCTTTCAGCCGTGTCCATAAAAACAGCAGAATTTTTCCTTTTTGCAAGGATCTTGAAATTCCTTGCTGCATCCAGATATTTCAGACCCCATTCCAGTGGACTCCCACAAACCCCCTTAAGCCTGGATGCTATTTCCTTTGTCTTATGAAATGGCAGGCTGGTGGGCTGACTGTCTGGAGCTAAACAGAAAATTGGCAAGTGGCTTTTAAACAAGCAGAGTCTTATCATTGGCACAATGTACTGGTTATGGTTTTACCAGATTCATGACCCCTGGTTAGCAGCATAAACACCTAGATAAATAATGATCCATTATAGAAAAGCAACACTTAGAAATATTGTTTTAGAACTTGTATCTTTATTTTAAACTGTGTTGTTGAAAAGGTACATAGTAATTAGATACAAAAATACCTTAATCTCTTTCATGCGCATGTGTGTACAAATACACATCTGCAGTAAGTACCGTATGTCAGTGGGCTGGGTTAGAAAAAGTGAAAAGAAAAAAAATGGCAAAAATACAAAATTTAAAATAATTTTTTAAAACCAATTGTTATAAATTGTGTTATCTACTGGCACAACTCTAAATTACCAACTCTGTACTCAAAAATATGCTCATTGTGGTCCACAGGAAAATCTTCAGAACCAGTCATCACTGCATGACTATCAATTAATGTCTTTTAGAAGTATAAGAGACCATCAGTATCAAGAAGGCCTTAAAAAGAAAAGATTTCTAGTGGGAATTAACTGCTCAAAACCACAGGAAACAATCCAGCAGTCAGAGTGGTTTTCCATCCCTGCAGTTCATAGTTTTAGTTGTACTATAATTTCTGCAACATCAACATATATTTCATGCATATATGTGGGAAAATGCTGTTACTGACTCAGTGGTGTGATTTAGTTCATATTAGAGAAGAAGTACCCATACTTTTTTATTATCTGGCCAAAATCCTGCTTGAATGAGCCTAAAAACTACACTTTTTTTGTTTTACTTTTCTTTAGAACTTTATAAACATGTAAAAAAATCTCTAAGTAAATTGTCATTAAAAAGTAAAAAACATTTATTAGAACTTAGAAAAACACTGCAAAAAAGTCCTAACAGTAAAATATCTCAGATTATAATTGGGAGTTGATCTAAATGATCTTTCAACACAGATTTGGTCACAGACCAAGACACTGCCATTGTTTTCACCTTGCAGTCGTTTTGTTTGTATCTCCTCAGGCTGGAAAAACATTTTTGCTGTTTCAGAGATAAACAAAAATCAAATTGAAATAATAAAACAGCTTAATCTTAGTCTAATTATCAATCCAACTGATTACTTACTGCAGTTTTAAAAAAACAACAAAAACAAAAACAACGTATATATCGACTCACCAGTTGTATCCAAGTTCTGTTCATCACATTGTAACCAATTTGGTCTTTTATTGATAAAAATAAAAGACAACAATGCTCAAGACAATTTTAAAGCAGCATATGTCTTCTGCACTGTGTGGAATTGTTTTAGATGTTGAACTTCTCACATTTAATCTTTCTGTGGAAGACAAACAAAACTTAGATCAAGTTGGCCTCTTAAGTTCTTTTCTCATTTACACCAGTCAAACTTTAACACTGCGGCTCTTTATGCAGCAGTCAGATCAAAGAATGCACAGCTTCAGAGAAAAAAACTTAATGGCTACAAAGATTTTGCTGTTTATTGCATATGGGTGTAAGATGTAAAGAATTTTATTTTAGTTATCACAGCTTCAGAAATGTATTGAGTTCATGCTAGTTAATATCCAAAGCTTTTTCTGCTTCATTGTTGACTCTGCCGGCTGAGGTTGTGGCTGCTCTTTGGTGGTTATGGTTTCCCTATGACATTCAACCCTCTCACTGATCAGCCTTGAAGCAGTAGACACCATAAGACTTCAGGTCTTTGTCTGGGAATCCAACAAAGCGAATTGCAGCTTCATCGGGGCTGCAGTGCTTGCGGGGTCTGGAAATGGGGTAACGGACGCTTCCATCGGCCAACCAGCCAGCATCGCAGCGATCATAGCCTTCAAGCTTCCAGGCGGCGTACATCTGGCCCACTTTGGCAATCTCTCCACCATCGTCCGAGCACGCCTGCACAGCCTCATCAAAGCTCAGCCTCTCAGGCTGGACCAGCCAGTAGAAATGACCTGGGTGAACAAGATCAGTCAGTCAGAAGAAGCACTTCCTCTTTGCTGACAAATGAATTTCAGAAGCTGTTGTCTTGTATGGTCATCGTGTGTTCTTGTGTAAGCACGTTAGAATATGAAAAGACAAAAGTAAGAAAGCTGACCTTTGAGTTCGGAAACATAGCAGAAGACATCAAAGCGGCTTATTTTCTTGTCACGGCGTCCATAACTTCTGAGACCAGCTCCGGCGTTGGAGCCACCACAAGGCTCTCTGGGTTTGGTGATGGGATACTGCACTGTGCCGTCGTTCAGCCAGCCAGCGTTGCACCAGTCCAGACCACCCTTCCAAGCCTCATACAGCTGATCAAAGGAGGCAATCTCAGCAGCCTGGTTTTCACAGGCCTGGACAGCATCGTCAAAATTCAGGTTGTAGCGGCCAATATGGGGAGAGTACGGGAATACAACACCTGAATGAAAGACAGATGTTTTAAGACATTACAATCTATTAGCCTGAAACAGGGTTTACTGTGAAAAGGAGCTACTTTAGAGGTCAGAATAAGTGAATCTTTTGGAGTTATCTGCATTTATTTGGATTTAGTGCACATTTGGTGCACAATGTAAACTAAAAAAAAGTTTGATCTTAGAGTTGAGGACACTTTTCTAATCTGACAAATACCATCATCTATGTAGACTCTCGTAGTTTTGCAGTACAGCAGTTTGCAACATGTTGACTGTGGTTTACCAAGTTGAAATTTAGCTCATGCATTTAGTTAGAGTTCATCTACAAATTATGATTTGCTTAATTTAATTTTAAAGTAGTCTAAAGTGCTTTTTATTATAATTCAGAACAATTTAGTTTAAAGTAAATCAGCTTGATGCTGTGGACTTAATTGCAAAGTAGCATGTAAAACAAACAAACAAAAAAAGTCATTACTGTGGCGGTACATTTTTTTGGGACTTCACTTCTTTAGTACTGTTGTCATTATTTCAACATACTGTTCAGACTTACTATATAGCCATGCAAGAATTTAGGAATCTAATGTCTGTATCTCATCTAAACATTTTTTTTGCATTTTTTGCATGGAAAACAAAGAAAATGAGATTACGATTATTAAATCTTACAGTATGTTTCAGAATATGGACTCATAGTAAGGGGACACTGTTTCCTGTGGCTAATAACAATTTAAATGTAATCACAACTAAATTGTTATAGAGGTATGGATTAGTCGGCATTTATTGTCTTTCTCTTGGCACAACATAAGAAAGTATGAAAGAAAAAGGAAACACATGAAATTAAGACATGAGAATGAAAAAATAGGGTTTACCATCAGTGTCACCATTGTCCACTTCTAAGATGACTTCCTGCACAGTGTCTTCCTCCCCGCTGATGATCTCACATCTGTATTTCCCCACGTCATCCATGGAGATTTCAGTCATTATTATTGAGGCATCATTACTGTCGGATTCCTGTAAAAGGACGCGATCCTCAAAGCTCCCATATGTCCTCTTATGGAATCCCATTGAAATCATCACATCCTCATTCAGGCTTTCGTCATTTGCCACTTTGGTCCATTTGACTCGCATACCCATGCTGCCGAAGAAGTAGTTGTCAGTGGAGAGGTGCCTGCAGGGCAAGGTGACGTTGCCACCTAGCTCTGCCTTGACTAGAAAAAATGGAAAATAGTTGATAACCTTAGTCAAATGATACTTCCACTTTGTGAAATGATTTATGCTGATACAGTAGAACATTTACTTATTGATTACAAAAATTGCATCCAGGAATTTTTGCTGTCGTCTGAGACATGAATAGAGACAGTAAAGGTTAGCCGGAGAAAATGCCAGAGCTGAGAAATACTAAAACTTTTCACTTTTCTGAATCCTGGTTATACTGTATAAAGTAACGAAATTTAAATGTGTTTATACATACACAGTAAAGTCATGGTCAAAGCAGTCTCACAGAAAATTAGAGAAGCGTCTGGAGTCTGGTTATTAAATATATTACTGGGCATCGGCCAGGCCTCAGCCCCTGGAGCCAATCCTCATCTTCCGTCTCCTTCCTGCCGTTGTCAGTCCTGGCAATTACAGGGCTTCGGTTCCTCAGCATTAACTTTCAAAATGAAATGCTTGTCTTTCATCCGCTCCATCTGATGTGTGTTAAATATGTCAGCCATCAAATGAATAACAGGAATAACTTCCTCACTATTTCTCTATCCACTCTGCCCAACCTTTCTGTGGCTATTCTCTCTGTTAGAATGGCTGGTCATCTGTTTCTCACCATGGGTCCTCATTGTCTCCCTGACCTCTATGTTTAGACCTCACAGGACTTGCTTACTTAAGAAGACCCCAACTAACAAGAGCTGGCCTGTGATAGGCATTAATAAGCACCAGATGAATGGATATACAGGGCCTCTGACTTCCCTCCACTCCCACCACACAAACACACCACCAGCTACTAAAGCCTTTTACAATCTGTCTTGTAAATCAAAGAAAGATGACACAGGAGGCAATGCACAGGAAAACATATACAGTACACATATTTTTTTTTGCCTATAGTGGTCTGTGACATGATCGATGTGCATCTGCAAAATGGGTCTTTTTTCTCTTTTTTCCTGAAGCAAGGTTGAGTACATAAATATGTTTGAGTGTGTTGTACCTACATCGCCCTCAGGAATGAAAGAAAATCTGTTCCGTGTCTAACATATTTTCTTCTTCCTAACTTATGATAGATGGCCTTGTCTACCAGCTGAAACTGTGTCTAATTTTTGACTGAGGATGTCATTATTTGAGTTGATGTGTCTGACCAAAACCATGTTGGAATACGGTGTCACTGGCTCTTCAAAAAGGAAGCCACTGATGTCTCATGGGTAATACAGGAAACACAAGGAGCTTCTGGCTCACTGCCTACTGCTCTGCTCAACCCATAACTTCTTCTGAACACACACGCACACATGAGTGACATGGAAGTGACTTCGAATCGAATCCACATCTGAACTGTTCTTCTTTGGGGTTTTGTTTGAAGTAAAAAAGTCACTTTCCTCCTGTGTCAAGGTTTGTTTTACTTCCTGCCCTGATGATTGTTTTGCTGACCTGATTTGTTTCACCTGTGTGTCGTTAACCTTGCCTCCCTTGTGTATTCAGTCTGTGTGTTTTCCCTGACTCTTGGTCAGAGGGGTCCCCTACTTCATGAGATTAATGGTTTAGTGAGGTATGTTGGGCTAAAAGCCAGATTTTTTAATGTCACAAAACTGGCTCCTTTAACCTTACAAGGTCACCATGGTAACTTTTTCTGCACATGTTCAGAGTTTTGTATTTTAATTGAACAAAAGACCAAGCACAATCCCCTCACAAATGTTGGAAATCTACTTTGCATTGGTGCTTGTCCTTATAAGAAGCTCATCTTTACTGCTCTGCAGGAGCAGATGATAAATCATTTGCAAAGAAAAGTCCAATGAGCCGTCAAATGCCCCTTTTTATGGGAGCATACACAGACATAACAAAACGACGTGTTGATTTACAGCTCAGTCTTACCAGAAATTGTAAAATGTAAGTGTTTGCCAACATTATATTTTTACAATATAGGCTTCAAAATTGTGAGATTTTTTTTTTCCTGCAATAGTTCTGTGGTAAGTTGCGCCGCA
Source organism: Atherinomorus stipes (assembly GCA_023101725.1). Taxonomy (NCBI): domain Eukaryota; kingdom Metazoa; phylum Chordata; class Actinopteri; order Atheriniformes; family Atherinidae; genus Atherinomorus; species Atherinomorus stipes. The sequence continues at coordinate 248,637 of JALJCO010009939.1, read as the reverse complement.
TCATGTGTCAGGAATAAGTGTGTCATAACTTTGCAGTTGGACTCAGCCTGTGTCTTGAACCCCTCAACCACCCTCCATTCAGTTTGTTCACTTGGCAGATTTGTATACTTGGACCAATAATGCCCTTTTGATCATCTGTGCCTGAGTCCTGAATTCAAAGCCTGACATAACGTATCCCAAATTTTCACTTTAAGTGCAGCAGACATGTGGCTTTACTTCTTACAGTGTCATTAAGATTACAAGTATACCCCCCACCCCCCACTGGGAAATCTGATCTAATTTAATTTGCTTTTTAATGTAATCTGACTCAGTCCCACTTTATGCTTCGTACTTTTATTTTCTTTCATGAGGCTGTAGATGGCAGTGACTGCTTCTGCTACCACATCGCCACACCCAGTAACCCTACTCACCTCTTGAGTGGTCAGCAACATGCCAGGTATTTTATGAGCTAAGAAACGCCCTCCTGCTGTTTCTTATTACTTATGTGTTTCAAAGCGGTGAGATGTTTAAAAGCAATCTGGATGTGATTCCTGTTTGCCTTTGTCGTCAGCGAGAAGTGACTCACAACTTCTCCTGCCTCATAAATTCTCTAGATGGGTAGTAGTAGCATGGGAAGTGATTGAAACCTGAGAGATCCAGAGTGACTAAACAGCTCATTAAAAATCTGGCGAAAAGTTAAGGCAATGATGAGATCAACATCATATTACCAGATGGGATGCCACCCAAATTTAATACTGAAATATTTCCAAATTTCCAACTCTTATTCCAAAAAATGAAACAAGCTTGAATAAAAGGGTTCATTGTACTGTCTTATGGAAACATTGTTCTGTTCAAAGAAGAAAACTAGCTGCTGGATGTGGTTTGTGCATGTAATCCTGAAATGTAAGCTGCAATGAAGACATTTGTTAAACATGACAATGCCAATGTAATGCTAGACAACACCTTGGCAATGTATGCATACTAACAAAACTAATATAAAACTTAGGCATAAACGGATTCTGAAGGCAAGAATGCTTGAGAGACAGTTGTAGTAGACAGAGACAAGGACGTTAAACGTAATTCCACACTCTTTCCTGCTCCTGTAGTTATCCCACAGGAGGAGTTGGCCCCGATCATGCTGGGCTCCCTGCGCTCATAAAGCAACAGCGTGTTGTGTGTACCTACAGCCTACTGGCAGGAGAAGCAAGCCATTCTTTTCTCTGACACGCCTAAAGCCTCATGACTCTCCAAGGTCAAAGGTGGGGACTAAATTCTTTCATTAAACATACGAATGTATGTTCAAATAAAACAAAACAGCTTCTATCTGAAATTTTTTGAAGAGTGCAGCTGGGAATGAAAGCGGCGCAAAGAACCAAGTGAGCACATGTGTATGACAATAAAGCAGCTGCAGCCAAGCCCTACTGCCATTTTATTACCAAGCATAATTCTCTCTCACTCTGTAAAAGGTTGTATTAGCCAATGATTGGAACCATCTGTTTCTTTGCAACACTGAACTGTAAATGAACAACAGCCTCCTCTGCATCCTGTATTTTGAAAGAGACTGATTCTGCTGTTTAACCCATTTAGCATGATTTTAAGTAAATGAATGACCCAATCTCTCCCAAAATTCACTTCTGCAAAAGCATGGGAATCAAAAGAGGGTAGTCTGCTTGTTTACATCAGCGTGCACAGTGTGCCCCACCCTCTGACAGAGCAGTAAGGCATGAGATGCTTTACAGCATCTCCCAGCTCTGCTCTCCTCTGCTGCTGGCCCATTTGTGTCAATATGGAGAAGGAATTAACAAGCACAGCTGGGACAAACACAGCAGGCCAACTCCTACACACTAATGCCAATAAACTCCTTCCTGTTTTCTGTCATGCACAACAAGCACAAACGTTCAGGGGAGTGCACGATCATTTTGGCACGTGTGTGCAATCATCAGCACACACGTCCAGTCAACTGTTATCAAAGGCAATTTTATAATTTGGATCAATATAAATAAATGCCAGTATCAAATATGGCTCAATCAACTTCTCTAAACATACCTACCACATTTTCAACTCAGCTGCCAGCATCAGCCCATTTTCAGCCAAACCCCTTTTCCCACCCAGCCCAAGCAACAGGGCCAAGCCTCAGTAACCAATAGCCACAGTAAGCATTAGACTTAACAGACTATTACCTCACAGGGAAAGACAGAGTCATTTGGCTGCTGTTCAGCATGGGGCTCTATACATTTGGCCGTGGGTCATTAATCTTCACTCTGCTCTTGTCAGGCTGCCTGTTACCATGGCTGTTTTCCAAAAGCTCCCAATGCTACAGTGAGTCAGTAGGTGTAAGGACAGGCAACACCCCTCACTCTGACGGGGTGCTCGTATTACAAAAAAAATACACTGTATGGAAAAATGTTTGAACTGGCCAAGGCTGAGCAAATGCTTTTACATCAGGCAGACACTGAGGTCATTTGTTACTTTTAAGTGCACATACATGCACACATAATTATGACATCACAAGGAGAGAAAGTTTCATGTTTGGATAAAACGGCTTAACCCCCACATAGTGTGAAAACTCCTGTCCCCCACAGTGGAGCAGTTTCCTTTGCTGCTTGGAAGAAAGACAGCTGAGAAAGCCCTAATTTAACATCTACTGAGTCAGCTTGTAGGGTTGCTGAAAGCACATTAAATATCACTCAATCCATATAACATGAAGGCTTCAGGCTGGCTGCTTTTCTTCCTTCTGCCACAGCAGTAGACATCTTCCAGTATTTCATAGCCACAGTATCAGCAACTGTTTCATGGTGTCATCCTGCAGGTGTAAATTTGATGTCATGACAGTCTTATAATGGTGCACACGTGCTCACTGAATATGGGTTTTTCTAGGACTTTAAAAAAAAATCTGCAACAGGAGGCAAACTCCTAGAAAAAATGCAGACAAAAGATTTAACATTCCTTTTTTCACACCTCAAGACGGATTTACATCTTATAAACGACAAGATCTGGTCCAGTTTCAACCACTGAGGCACCAAACAACCAGTGGTATTAGTAGTATAGTTCTCATTCAACAGGACTGCTAGTAAGCTCCTGTGAATGGCAGGGTAATTTATTCACCATTTACTCCATGCTGTGGTGGTCGGCATGCAAGTCAATGAGTCAATGGTGAGTCACAGTGTGTCTGGGAGTGTGTGTTACTCCAGATGCAACTCTCTTATCCACTTCTACAATGAATCTGTTGTTACACAAGCCTGAGCTGTGGTACCACGTCACTCAGATCCCTCACACAGCTCATCCATCTGCTTTTCTCATCATGCTTATTATTCTAAACACATAAACACATGCACATATGAGATTAATAAAGAAACATTTAACATCATTTTAATCTTACCCAATACTTGTGAGTGGGGGCTCGTCGTTTCACAGTATGCGCTGCCAGCCAGGGTCAGGGAGATAATTGTGATGCACAGCAGACTCATCATTTTTCTCTCCCTCTCTTTTTGCTTTCAACACAAAAGTCTTCAATAAAAAATATAAATATAAAATGCACTAGCAAAAACAATCGAAGAAAGCTGAACGTTAGTTAAAACTATTTTTTTTCTTCTTTAAACCTTTTTTATCTAGCTGTCCCTTTTTCTGTTAGTGCAGCAGCCGCCTGGGGTGCTACTGGAAAATTTGGGCTCCTCGGAGGTCCAGACAAGTGCCTTTTATTGTAGCCTAGCATGGTAGAGACCACTCCTCCTCCCCTCAGCCCATCACCATGTATAGCTTCTTACCGGCTCCCCCTTGGTACTTCTTTTATGAAAACCTCCCTCCTTTCCCTTGGGAGAAAGAGGGGAACAGCAAAACTCCAGACAATTAACCTACAGATAATTAGTGAGGGTGATGTGTGTGTTAGACAGAAGGGGAACTTTAGTCATTTTTGTGTGGAAAGAAATTCAGCAACAACTGATCAGTTTGATTACTGTGATTGGTGACTTTTGATCCTTTGTTAATTTGTCCCCTTTCTATTGTTCTTGTTTGGATATTTCATGAGGCTTTCATCAATAAAATTAGATTGATATGCACAACTCTGAACTCATGAATGACCGGAGAACCTCTTTTTTTATCCATACGTGCACTTGTGATTAACTACGAACTTATACATTCACTTGCTAGAAGCCTATTAAATGTAAGAGGGACATAAAAATGATACATGTAGAAGGTCTGCCAGTAAGTTGTACTGCTGTCTTCATCCCCTTTGGTTGTTTTATTTATTGCTTTCCCTTCCTTTTCTTTCTTTCTTTCTTTCTTTCTTTCTTTCTTTCTTTCTTTCTTTCTTTCTTTCTTTCTTTCTTTCTTTCTTTCTTTCTTTCTTTCTTTCTTTCTTTCTTTTTCTTCCCACTAGCATCTTTTGTTGTGGACATCTGTGACCATAAAGGTAAGAAACCGAGTCAGCTAATACCTACACACCCTACAGTTTCTGTAAATCATGTGAGCAGGTTTTTTGCAGTCCCCTCAGAGCGTGTAGGGTGTAATAGAAGCAGACTCAGTGGTTGCTCAGGGCAGGCAGGGTAGCTCCGGGGAGGTAGGACGTGAACTTGCAACCAGCCATGAGCGTAGAGGGCCTGTGTGGTCTCTCCAAAACATTTTGTCAGGCGTTCTGATGGTCTTTGAGAGATGGAAAGGCTGCAAATGGAGCAACATGCTGCTTAGGCTCCTCTGGACTGCTCCATACTGGAGTTATTACAGCTCCATACTGGAGTTATTACAGCTGGGAAACCAAAATTGTTTTCTTTCTCTTAGTCTGTATTTTCTCTGCTCCATCTGTCAATCTTTCAGTCCCAGCAGAGATGACAGCACAATACATTGTGAGCCTCTGAAGTATGATCCAGAAACCTGTAAGCCCAAGCTTCGAGTGCATCCTCAAACACTAAGTAGAGTCAGAGCAGAAGGGGCTCATAAGCAACGGTTAAACTAGACTGCAACAAGCCCGCAGGGTGAAATTATGATCATACGTGGCTCCAGAGAGAGGGCACTGCAGGTCTTCAAAAAGTACTATGAGATTAGAACAGCTGCAATCACCTACTGGGATGCTGAAAGTATATCAAAGCCAGTGTACTCTGTAGTAGTTTTACTGTTAATGGCAAGATAGCTGTGTAAGTGCGCACTTCCTTCCCTCCCAGCAAGTGACCATTTGTGAGAACACAATAGTCTGGCAAACATATGTTGGAAAGGATTGACTTTTGTATTGCAGTATTCCCATTCAGCCCTGCCTGACAAGAGGAATAACAGATAAACAAACAGTGTGTATATGGGAGGTGTGCAAGAAACAGGCACAATCAACAAAAGTATTACTTGGCTTAACATAGATTGAAAATCCATCAACAGATATCTAAGCTTGTGTTTGTGTTGTCAACTTGAGAGCTTGGCAGTCGAAAAATACAGTGCAATGCAATATGTTCTGACTTTTAAGAAGCTGCATGGCTGACTGTCATTTGATTTTGCCTTGGTCTTAGACTTTTTCAATTAAAGTCAAGTCATGAAATGTTGCATAATGCCTTTGATTACCAGCCACATAAGACTAACACACATCGAAGTACTAACAAGGCTACTCAGTGTGAGATAAGGAATAAATGATAGATGTTTTTGGAGGCACACCAGCTTACATCTGCATGTACTGATCCTCTATATGAGCCAAGTACAGGATCTTTGATCAAAACACGTTCGTTTTAAATCATAAAGTGGCAGCAGATTTGTTCTCTGAAGAAATATCTGAAGACTTGTCCAGAGGAAGTCCTGGAGAAAACCCAGTGGAAACTGTTTTATAATAGCACACTTTCTCTCTCTCTCTCTCTTTCTCTCTCTCTCTCTCTCTCTCTCACACACACATACACACACACACACACACACACAATGGTTTAGAATAGTGAAATAATTACCAGGGAGCCAACGGGAGACAAATGAGGAATGAACTGCTAGTTAAGCAATAGTCCAGTTCTAGTTCTTACTGACTCTGAAGCAGGAAGTGATCAGCTGAAAAGTATAACAAGTCATATGTCATATTAAGTACTTAAAAAAAGTCATAAGTGTTTATCTTCAAATAAAACTGGGCATTAAGCAAGTATTTGGTCATTACTACACTATTCTTTTAAAAAAAAAATCCTTTCAAGTGAAGTAAAACATTAGACTGAGTGGTTTTCGAGTCTTACATTTCAATCCACTATCACTTGTGTATTCGTTAGATGCTTCAGACTTACCTCATTATTAACTGATGATGGATAACTAAACAACTTTGTGGTAAGGGGTAATGGTGACAAATAAGATAGTTTTCTAATAATAACTCAGTAGCCCCTTATTATGTATTCCTTTTACTGATTAATTACAAAAAAAAAAGAAAAATAGGTAAGTAATTGCTAGTTTTGTGCTCTCTGACCAGATGTTCACTGTTAATCATCAAACAGTCATGATGAACGCAGTCAGTATGACTGAAAACATTCATGAAATAACTATGACTTTATGATTAACTGATGGAGTTATCCAGGCCTCCCATGTGTTCTTGTAAGTCAGCATTAACTACTCTATTAGAGAATTAGGTTTAATCCATAATCATATGATGTTCCCCAGGTTTCAATGTCAAAGCTATAAATTCATGCTACAAGAACACAGACATATACTATCAGTCTGAGATAGAGCAAAAAGAACTGCTTTAAAACTCTAAAGTGTTATTTATGTGCAAAGACAGATGCTTAAGATTATGCAAATACAGACTTTTGGGAGTACTGAGCGGATCTGAAGTCCCGCCCTGAGCTTCCTACGTGGGTCTGTTGAGCCAGAGCCAAGTCTCAAAGCCATGAGCACATCCACAGCTGGCTTTCTGTAGGCTGTGCTCCCAACCTTTGGCCAGGTGGTATAATTCTTGTTAACATATATCAGCTCTTTGGGCCTTGGCTGCATAAGTGCAGGATGGTATGTAGCATCTGAAAAGTGACTGTCAGGCCCCTAGAGTCTCTTATATAAACTTCCTTATAGCATTGGATGGGAAAAGGTCAAAGCTGAAAAAGCATGGGTTATTCCATGTTAAACACGTTCACATTAACCACCGCCAAACATGTGTTCCTCGTTATATGTACCAGCACCATACATGATTAGACTTGGAAGCATTTCTGAAAATGACATAGGGATGATTGCTTCTGGCTCCTGGTAATGAAACAACAGAATAAACTAATGGGATTTTAAAAGGTCTGGGTGGGATGAAGAAGCAAATGTGCTGAGTCGATACATACGTGAGCAGAGCAGCTTTGACGCCACACAGTTGGTGTGTCATCATCTTATCCCCTCTACATCAGAACAGGAAAGACACAACCAACATTTTCATTTTGGGTTTTGCAATGGATATTCTCTGCCATCAGATCCTGATTAGAGATGGTGGCCTTCATTTGGCTCCTCTGACTCGTCTGTGTGCCATCTGCATGCAGTGCACTGACCGATGGTGGCGGTACTGGCAGAGGAAGACAGAACTCTGGGTTTTGGAATCTGTTGTCCATTTGTTGGCTTTGGCACAGAAACACTTGAACTATGAAGCTGGAGTTAGTGAAAAGCTTAAAATGATTCAACCATTTTTCAGATTTGAGCCACACTTTGCTGTCAATTCTAACATTGTTTGACACGGATTTATATAAAAGCCTGAGTGAAGCAGAAATAAATCTCCTCTCTGACTTTTGCCACATAACAGATAAATACTGTATGTTCAGCAAACAGCCAAACATGAATGATTAAAACATACTGGACCTAAGTTGTTCATTAAATGATTAAACTTGTTAATCAGTTTTACAGTTCAACATTGTTAAACAGTGATAGGGATATTTTCATGGCAGATACGTCCTGAGAGGATTCGTTGATGTACCCTGACTAAGTGTGCAAACACCTGATAAATGGTTGGATGAAGCATTAAATTCAAAAGAACAAATTTACCGACCATTTGACATGAAGAAGTTATAAATACATAAGAACCATCATTGTTGCTTCATCACTGCTAAATTTGATTGGATATGCACGCCAGGCCATTAGGTGGTGCTGTGACAGAACTCCACCATGTGCGCGCGCATGCGTACAGTCGTTCATCTCTGTTCGCTTCAAAATCAAAACAACTATGGCAGCAGCGAAGAGGAACAATATTTTATTTGTGTGGACAGATGAGGAGGTAGAATTACTTCTCCAAACGACATTGTTGTTTTTCCTGTTTTGTGTGACATCACGCGCATGCGACGTGAGCACGGCAACAGCGGGTCTGTGGGTCCACCATCATTTCTGTGTTTTGGACCGTGCAGATGAGGGCGCAACAGCATTGCCGTGTGAAAGAAAGGCACTTCTGATGAAATATTTTGCCGTTTTTACATGCAATCATCCTTGTGTAAACGGCTCCTTAGTTCCCTCCCTGAAATGCACTGCTGTTCCAGTTCAAACTGGAATTTTTCCCACATTTTTTTGCATTTTATCTTGAAACAACTTCCCATTGAGCTTTTTAAGTGTGGTTGCTATAATCTATGAATGGCCTGCCACCTACAGGCTATTTTTTTACTTATTTTAACCCACTTTTCAGTTTTAGGCAATGGGAACATTGTGTGTACAAACTGGAACTTAACGGGTTAAAATTTTGAAACTCATTAACTTTTTTTGGTATTGATGGTTAGGCCAGAAGTCAGTGATGATAGCCAATGAAAAAAAAAAATCAACTTTTAATTTTCAGATAATATTTATAAGCCACTGGCCAGTCCGTGCCCTTAAGAAGATTAATATTACTTAAAAAAAAAAGAACAAAAAAACCCCACTGGAACACAAAAAGTAAAGATGCATCAAAAAACTTTTCTATACCTTTTTCAAATACTCCAGGGCTCTGATAATCCTGCACAAAAAAAATAAAATAAAAATAAAAATAAAAAAATGCATTGATCACATTTATTTCAACCCCATTTTCAGTTTTTGGAAGTTGGAGCACCATGTATGCAAAGCGGAATTTAAAGGGTTAAAATTTTAAAACTCATTAATTTTTTGCTATTGATGGTTAGGCCAGAAATCTGTGATGACAGCCATGAAAGAAAATGGCAACTTTTCATTTTTAGACAATATTTACAGGACATTAACGGACATTGGCCAGTGTGTGCCCTTAAGAAGCTTAACGTAATTTTTCTTAGGGAGCTATGAGGGTTAAATATAAACAAACTGTTATCAAGATTGATGGTAACAAAACACAGAAGTACTAATTAACTACATCAGACTTTCTGTAAACATTCTTGCCTTCAGTGATTCTGTCAGTGGCACCCATTTCCTTAAGTCTGAATTTTCAGGGTTTTTGCATTTTCTCATTCAAGCAGGAGAATTTGAGGTCTACCACACCCTCAGAATATCTGCTTTCACCGTGACAAAGCCGCTAACTAAAATTACTTTGGCATTGTTTTCACTGTACCAGCACATTTCATTGACACATTGCGTGCTAACGCCTCATGATTCTTTGTTGGCTTATTCCAAATGTATCTGTATGATCAGATTGCCTCTTAATATGTCTACTTTCTGAAGCAGGGTATAAAGTCAGTGAAGACATTCTTGGTTTCAGCCCCAGCACATACTTTTCTATCATGAAACCCTGAATTTTGCAAATCTTCATGAATATATATTTGGACACTTTTGGAAAGTTTTAAAGTCTGCAAATTTGTGACTCCTTTCACGCATAAGACTCCAACTTGGCCACTCCATCATAACTCTACCATATCAACTTCTGTGTTTACAGGGCTCACACTGTGAGTCACAGCAGAAAGCAGTAAAAATGATGGCAGAGAAGCAGAGAAATGAGATCTGATTTTCCTATTGATTCACAGCAGTTACATACCAAACCACATAAGGACACACCCACACCTTCATGCATCCCCTTTTCTCAGGTAATGGTTTTACCAATCACCTTGCCTGTTTCAGATAGCTGAATGAAAAGGGAGGAAATAAGAACACAGCTTTACAACAGCTTTACAACGAGGCGACTGTAGCTCAGGTGGAAGAGCAGTCTTTCAACTGGAGCGTTGGGGGATCAATTCCAGGTTCCCAGATTACATGCATAAGTGTCCTTGGGCAAGACACTGAACCCCACATTGCCTCCCATTTTGCCTATTGGGTGTGAATGTGATGTGTAGTGAAAAGCACTTTGGTGCTTAGTATAACTGGAAAAGCGCTATATCAGTCCACTTACCATTTATCATAACAGAGGCTGGTCCCTGGGTGCAAAAGAGTTAGAGGCAGAGTGCACTCTGGATAGGTTGTTCGTCTATCACAAGACCAACGCAGAGGGACAGACAGTACTAACACGTTTGATATTTTTTACCTTGTGAGGTGAAAAACAAACCGTATGCACTCAAACTGAGCTATCTGCTCAGAAGTTCTAGTGACCAATCAAAACACGTACGCCGATCACATGATTTCAAGTTGGCAGCCCTCTGTGGTCACATTAAAGACTTGATTAATATTTCGCAAATAGATCCAAAGATTGAAGGCAGAAAAGTTTTGAAGATCTTTTTTGTTAGAGACCAAATTGTGTTATTGCACTTAATTTTTATCCATTTTTTCCTTCTTATTGAGTAAATCGTATGTGACATATCACAAAGATACCAGTGTATATATCTATGGATATACTATATTATAATCATACCAGTTGGTGGCGGTAATGCACCTTTGAGTTTGCCAACCTCCTTTAAACTCAAAAGAAGAAGAAGTCGTGTATGAAAAATGAATAAAACTGAGCTATTTGGATGTATGTTTTTGAAGTTTGCCGAAACATCATAAGCAGGTACATGTTTACTGTAGTCTGGCCAAATTTCCACCAATTTCTCCTCTAAAATGTAACTGACTACATTGCTGCCATCTTGAAATTATGTGATTGGCGGGTGCATTTTGATTGGTCGCTAGAGCTTCTGCACTCAGCTCAAATTGAGCGCACACAGTGAATTTTTTATCTCGTGAGGAAAAACATATCAAATGTGTTTAATTTTCACCTCAAGGCCTCGTGAGGCAGAAAACGCGCCAAACACTGAGCACACACGACGAGCTGTCTGCTGACCAAACGGCCTCAAATGACTTCTAGCTCAGCAGAGCACCTTCATGTGCGACATAAAATGTATTTCCTGTCAATTTCCAAGGCTTAGGGCTACATGTAAAAATCAATGAATCAAAGGAAAGGAAACTGACTTCATTACATTAGCCAGACATGTATTCAAGCCATTTATATCATTTGTAATATATTCACTTTTCAAGGATTTCAAGATTGTGAGGAAGTGGTAAAATTTATGGGATTCTGACATGTTAAGCAAACCTATCATTTTAAACATTGTAAGATATAACTTCAATGAAGTTTAATGGAACTGTTCCATTATCTCCTATTTTAGTGTCCCCTAATGAGTTGATTCAGATAGCCAAAAGAATGCGCTTAGAATTTTTTTAATTGTTATCAGCTGTGGACACAGCTATCTGTATCTGGAATTACTTGGATTTGTGCTCAGACTAAAGGGATGTGTCACCTTGTATTATCTACAGTTTGTTAAAAAAAAAAAAAAAGGTCTGTCAGATTTTGTAGTTTATGTGCACACATGCTGTGGATCCACTCTAACCTTTTAAATTCATGGCCCCCCAAATAACAAATTTAAAGGCTGCTCTGATCTTAACAAGGTTCCCACCTATGAACATTTTTTTTCCCCAAAACCTTTTATGTCCATCTTGAGATATCACTAATGCTTCATTCACCTTGATATATCACAGATAAAACTATGTTAAACAGTATTTCTGAATTTACAGCCCATCTTTGGCTGTGTTTCATCATGAGGAAAGTGGTTTAACACTTGCATAGTACTGTCACAAACAGACATTTGTTTCTGCGTCACACTGTGTTTTTCCCTGCTCAATCTGATGGTTGGCCTCGCTTTTACTTTTGTCTGCCAAGCTCTCACCAGGGGGCACGTGGGCGTATGATTTCATGTTAGCTACAGCTGCAAGGGACTGTGGGAGAGTCACAACAGTAACACAACTTGAGAAATCACATCGCTTATGTCAACTCGAGATATCAAATCCTGTTTTTGATTGTGTTTGGTCAGAATTGGGTATTCGGATAACAACAGCTTTAATCAGTGTACCACCAATTAAGTTTTTTGACATGGCTAATCTAATGCTTTTATTTTCTTAGTATTGATCACTGCTTAAAACACAAGGATGATATTCATCATAAAACCAATTACTCAAAAACGTAAAAAAAGAAAAGAAAAAAAAAAGAAACACATAAAAAACTAGATGAGAAATGTAATGTTAACATTTCTGACTGTTACATAAATTGGTGAAGAAGATGGATTGTAACGGAAATATCTACTGTAGACTTAACCTGCTTTGAAAATGACATCTGCTTCAAGTGAGAGTGTGAAAGAGCTTACTATTCTGTCAGAGAAGTTACTGGCACACACTTTATCATACATGCTGGAAACAGTTGAAAAACTAAAAAAATGCTTGAGAATGACAGAGAAAATATACATAATATGTCTGAGTCATGCTTTGCAGGATAAATGGACCATGTTCTGAATGCTAAGTGCTGAATAATTGGAAGCTGAAAATTGAGTCATTGACCTGTGTTTGAAGTGAGCTGATGGAGTCTAGGCAGACAAAACATGGTGAGTAAAATGTGGACACTAAAAGTTCAAAACAGGCAAATCAGTTAAACTGGTTACTCACGCGCAAACCAAATTTAGATTATGTACTGCTCATCTAATGCAAGTTTTGATGCAAGGATGAAGGACTTCAAAACATAAAAACATGTTCATGTACAATAAGCAAACATGTGGTTTTGGGACAATATTATGTGGTCCACATGTGAACCACATGTTCATGGACATGTGAAGCACATGTGGTCCACATGTTCATGGACATGTGAAGCACATGTGGTCACATGAGAAATTCATGTGGTTTTTCTGTAAGAACATTTGAAGGTTATTTTTATGAATGACATGCTTTAGGGAACAATATGCTGTATTCATTTATGTGTATTCCTAAATACTAATTGACCAAAAAACCGGCACAATTGCTCATTAAAATTTTGTTTCAATTTTTGTTTATTAATTTTCTACATCTGAATCTTATTAAACCCAAAACACAAGTGAAGTTTTATTTGCCTGATAAGTACCAAAAACTCATGTACCTGGCATAAAACAGAGGAACTGGTATTAGATTAAGTAACCAAATACCTATCTAAGTAGGTCATGTAATTATATCATGTAAACAATATAACCTGTACAGTTTTTACCATTTATCTTTTATTCATAATGCTTATTCTTATTCATTAAGTTGACCTATTTAATGACCTTCATTGTTTAACATATTTAGTTAAAACAAATATACTCAAATAACCTCAGATTCTTTTGTGTTTTCCCCTTTTTTTTATTTTTTGTCTATTGTAAGCTGTCTAATAGCCAACTTCCCAGGCTATATCTTGGCCCCTCTTGCGTTCAGCAAATGTGTGGACGCAGTGCTACAACCGCTACACAACCAAGGGATGAGGGTCTTCTTTTATCTGGATGACCTCACTGTAATGGCCAGGTAGTGACAATGGGCCATTTTTCACACAGCTCAGTTGATACTTCACCTGACCAAGATGGGATTTGCCATCAACTGGGAGAAGAGCACCCCCCAACCAAGCCAACAGTCAGAATATTTGGCGATTGTACTCGATTCTGTCAGCCTGAGAGCCATCGGAGTCCGGACGGACAGCCCTACAGCAGGAGATTTTCAAGCTGCGACAGGGTCCACATGTTACAGCCTTGACTGTTATGCAGACCCTAGGACACATGGCGGCAGCTCACCCAGTGGTTCCACTAGGGCTGCTGCACATGCATCATCTTCAGAGATGGTTCAACTGCCTACGCTTAGACCACAAGAGGCAAAAGTTTCATCTGTTGACGGTCCCCCCATCAGTGCAGGGCAACCTGCAGTACTGGGGATCCCCACAACATTTGTTGACTGTGACACCACTAGAACGAGTGACCTCATACACATCGGTGTTCATGGATGCCTCCCTGATGGGATGGGGAGGCACCTTCATGGGCAGAGCGATAGTAGGTGTGTGGCCTCCGTGGGAGGACCATCACATCAACCTTCTCCAGTAACAGGCAGTGTTCCTGGTTCTCCAACACTTCAGTCACCTGTTAAGGGGGAGACAATCTGTTCATGTAAGCAACTGCAGTGTGGACATTTCGCAGCCCTGTTTTTTTGTGATAAACTCTTTATTTCAATTTTCCTTTTTTATATACAGTAAAACAGAAAAAGGGGGACAAAAAAAAAAAAGAAAAATATAAAGGCAACACTTTACACAGCCAATCAGCATTAATAACTGCACTTCATACTCATGTGCTGCAAATGTGCAGGACAGCATGATACAGCCCTATCAAATCATCAATCATGGAATTATACATTGAAAACGGAATTAATTATAAACAAGGAATATCACTGAGTGGAGTGTGGACGTGCCGCAGAGCGCCAAGCTTTCCTCCTGGCGCCCTGTCCCATGAACGTCTCAGAGCAGAGAGTCTCTGTTGTCGTTGTATCCTCAGTGCAGTCAACTACAGAAGGATGCAACATTGCGCTGTTGCTGCAGTTATGGCATTTGAGGCCCATTTATGCTCCCTTACATATGTAAATGGCAACGTCTGTCTCATGTGTTGCCCTGCGTTGCTGTTTTCATTCTTCCATGTGTCTTCTGCGTTTTGATGGTTCATCAGTTTGTCCATGAGGCGGCAGTGCTGAGTTCAGAGTTAATTTCCCTGTTTTGATGTGAGTCTGCACCACTTGGTGTCAGTAACGTAGATATGAGTGTATTTTCGGACACACTCGCACAGCCTCCCCTCAAAAGCTCCATCCATGTTTACAGATGCTCTTCTCTGTTTGTTTGACGTCTTCTTTCTCAGTTGCTTTTATTGGGCTATTTGGCATCGGCAGTTTTGTGTTGTTTTTGTCCGGTTCTTGCTCTTCTTCTCTGGTTTGTTCCTGCATATCAGCTACACAGCTCAACACTGACCCCGCGGTCTCTGGTGGTATTGCTTCATCTTCTGCATGGAGTGACAGACCAACAAGCCCCTCGAAAATGCACCAAATTACGTATGTAACCGAAGCAGACGACAGACGAAACTGTCCGTCCGTCTGCGTATCTGTTTTCCGCGTCAAATAGGCCTTTAAAAAATAAATAACGAAAGAGCAAAAGGTTATTCATCCAATCCGACCCTGTCATGTGCTGCGCTTTGATCACTTCCCCAGCCAGGTAGGATGACTATGGAGAAGAAAAGTGTCAGATGAAAAGGGAGCATTCAGTGCTGCGTGGGCAGATTCATTTAGCTACTTTCACTGCTGACCAAATAATTTTGCGTAGCTATGTTCTTATTTTGTGAGTCATTTTATTTTTCAGGGAGACAGCTGACTGGACGCGCCAGTAAAAGGATGGCACACAAACAGTGGGGCATGTTTGGTTTGCTGCCAGTAAAATGTTTTTACTGCATGAAGAAAGGTAATTTCATTTTCTCTGCAGTTCATAAATGCAACACATTTAACATAAAGGCAAAGGAAAAAACGTTAAAGTTGTCAAATCTCCAAAGAAAAAAAAAAATAGCATTTTTTTACAGCAGGGTATTGTTTTGAAACGCCAGACCTTACTTCCTCAGTAAAACATTTGCGTCCGGTCATGATACGAAGCTTTACTCGGAGACCAAATTGACTTCATTTTGATTGGCTACACCGTATTTGGCTATAACCTTATTTAGAGAAACTAGGTCAAGCTGCCCAAGCGGTCGGAGTTGCTAGCTAAAGACTAACTGCTAGCAACATGGGCATTTCAGACAGTGAGCTACAATTATCAGACAAGACAGCATTTAGAAAATAAACAAACTTACAGATAATAACAATAATAATAATGGATTAGATTTCTATAGCGCATTTCAAGGCACTCAAAGCACTTTACAGTAGGTCCATTATTCTTTCACTCCTCATTCATACTTGGTGATGGTAAACTACGTATGTAGCCACAGCTGCCCTGGGGCAAGCTGACGGAAGCGTGGCTGCCATTTTGCATATATACACAACCATATACACATTCACACACCAGCAGTGCCCCCACTGGAGGCAAGGAGGGTTAAGTGTCTTGCCCAAGGACACAATGACTCACGGCTGGGGGATAGGGATTCGAACCGCTGATCCTTCGATCATTGGCCAACCTGCTCTACCACCTGAGCCACAGCCGCCCCCAAGGTTGTCACCTCCCTCAGTGTTGCTGCAGAAGTTTTCTTTTAAATCCATTTGTTTGTCAACCCAGACCTGACTGCTTAGCAGTCACTCTCCCACTCTCAGTTGAATCAGACAGGGAGGGGGGGAACAAAGCGGATGGTGCATAGACTGTTAGGAGAGAGGAGGGGTGAGGCTGTTTACTTGATAGTGTGCTCTAATTGGAGCAAATGAATTACGTAGAATGATAAGCTGCTGTCTGATTCAACCGTTTTTGAACAAAAAGAAAAAACGGACTGACTATAAACAGGAACTTTGATTCTCACTCTGGACATTCACATGGCCTCATCAGTGCAAAACAGATCATATTATTGCGCAAAACCCCAGAAAAGTGAAATTGATGTCATGGAACCTTTAAAACATTGTTTCGTTACATGGTTAGACTGGGTGTGTCATGCCCAGACTGCTGGTCAGGGTTTTTATGAGTACTTAAGTCTGCAGATGAAGATTATTAATGTAAAATAACACCTTTGGGTCAGAAAAGCACAACAAAATCAATATTCAGGCGGGTGAAATGTTGTTATAAGGTGTAAACACCTTTAAAACAACCAAACAGCTTTAGATATTTTGAATGGAGAGCTGTAAATGCCACATTGATAGTGCGGCATAAACAGAAGAGAACCATGGAAACCTCAATGTAATTACTGCATGTCGTCAAAACCCACACATTTCTCTTTGGGTTTTCTGTGATGCATTCACAGCCCGCAGTGGCACAGAACAGAGAATTTACAGTTGCCTTGAGAGATGAGTGTGCTCAGCAGAGATCATTTATGGGAAAGTGATCTGCACTCAGTTTTCTTCTGGTAAAAGTGAAAAAACTGTTAAACTTAATAATGTGACCTGCAATGTGTCATTACAGCTTCCCCTACAGGCTCCCATTCGATCTACATAGCGGCAGACTAGTTTCCTCATTATTACTCACTTGCACATTAACCAAATGACTTTTAGTTGAAGTACAATCTTAGTTTATTGTATTTAAACAGATTTACATTTGGAGCTTTAAGCTTTTACAATTCGCAGACAGGTTGGATGCCAGATCGTGGTTGGAAACAACCTTCACTGAGAAGAAAATTTCAGCATCAAATGACAATATCTAATAAGTGTTGGGAATTAGGGAAATACTTTGGGTGAATTCATAGCAAAATTATTGCACCCTTAACAATTTAATGATTAACCCAGAAGCCAACATAAAGCCACATGTGCTTTTTTATTCTTGATTGATTTAAGGAGCCATAAAAAGTCAAACAATCCACACAGAGTTCAGGGTCCCAACTGGAGCTTCTTCCAAGGACACAGACAGGGTTTGTCAGCCACCTGGCATTCTGAATAAAACAAATCAGTTTAGGCAGGTCTCTACCCTGATGTTTTCATTTGACTTATGGCTAAGAAACATTACCACGCTCCTTTGTGAAAGTGAATAAACTAGTCCTGTACGGACTTTAGAAAATCGATCTGCTTCCAGTCGAGAAAAAAGTCAGCTTTTACAATCCATTTGCAGATTGGAAACAGATGGCGTCCAAGCAGAGAGTACAGCATGAAAAACTATGAGCTTGAAATTGTTAGGAAAAAAAAAAAAGAAAGAAGGGGTGTGGGGTGGTGGAAGCACCATGTCCTAAGGGAATCATGCACGTAAAACATCATGAGCTGGGAACTGTCTGTTAATCTGTAGACCTTAAACTTTGGAGAGGCTTAGAGATGCAAATGAGGCATCGAGTGATAAACTGCAAATATCTCCCAAG
Organism: Atherinomorus stipes; assembly: GCA_023101725.1. Classification (NCBI taxonomy): domain Eukaryota; kingdom Metazoa; phylum Chordata; class Actinopteri; order Atheriniformes; family Atherinidae; genus Atherinomorus; species Atherinomorus stipes. The sequence continues at coordinate 230,611 of JALJCO010009939.1, read as the reverse complement.
CTAATTTTACAATAAAATTATAGGAGCTGCGTTTTGTTTGGGGCTCAGTGTGAGGACTTGTGGGAACTAATGGAGATGAAGCAATCCAAGTTAGAAAAAAAGATAAGTAAATTAAGCAATCACACAGAATGACCGATAGCTATAAGATAAACCATATGATTTGTTTCCATGACTGTGTTTAGCAAAGGTAATTTAGTATTCAACAGCCGTTCATTCATTCACATCTGATCAAACATAAAATGTATTAAGTAAACGAAACATAGTGGAAAACTGATTATGAGAGCCCCCAGTTTTCTAAACTCTTAAATGTTTAGAACACATCAGTATTTGCATTACAGTTTTGCCAAACAAAATAATGGCCAAAATAAATGTCACCAGGTTTTCTAGTTGAGATGAAAGACATCAGTTTTATTTACAGGAACTGTAAGAAGAGAATGCTTTGCAATTACAGTAACTGCATCAAACTGGGGAAATAAAACAGCACCGGATAGTGCAGATGCAGGCATGAAAAAGTTCCGCCTTTTTCTGCCAGAAGTGGTGCAGTAATAGTGCACTATTACTGCACTATTACTGGCTGAACGATTTGTCCCGCAAATACGTCATCACGCACGGTGTCCAAACTTGTTCCGGCATTCATTTATGCTCTGAAATCATTTCCCCTGGGCACACATGTGTTTCTCTGTGTGATTGAATTAGCAGACAAGTCGCTGGTAAGTGGCTGGCAGTCGGCAGAAAGGGAAACTTTTTTATGCCCGCATCTGTAAACAATAACAACACTGTACTGTAGATGCAGAATAAACATGGGAGGAATAGGAGTGATACAAAAAAGGAATACATTTTTTAGAATTTATTCTGCAGATGTAGCAAGACAAAGGAGAGCCCAGCCAGAATTTGAACCCCATTCTCCTGGGTGAGTCATGCACACTGACCATTCAGCCAAAGGGATATCCCTGTGGCCAAGTAGCCAGGGTGCATGATCAGTTGGAGGCATAGTGACAGGACCCTTAAATGTCACACAGAAATGATTGCACTATAGGTAACTCTTTTAAAATTGTGTACATGTATATTGTTTTCTTTTATGTACCCATTAAAGGAACTAGGAGCCGGATGAGAAAATGAGACTTGCGAGTGACGCGACTGCCGCTGCAGCCGCCAGCAAAGCCATCATGGGAGTGCGCACAAACTGATGCTGTAACACTCTTTACTACGCTGATAAAGTCTTTTTCTTCGTACAATAGTGCCATTTTTTAGTGGTCTTTCAGTAAATATGGGTCGTTTGCTGACAGCAGATGAATCCATATCCCTTACAGCGTTTGAATCCACTGCGACCATTTTTTTCCCGTATCAAAGCTGTTTGGGATGCATATGCAGCGTCGATTGATGTCACATCAGGAAATTCGGCCACCTAATTGCAGCACATTATGCAGCACACAGCCTCTTCAAGACAACAGAGAGACATGGGTGTGCTCGTTCTTACTGGTTTTTAACGCTTCTAAACCCATTAGTATAAAAAAACTGGACATGCATTTGTATTATTTCTCAATTCCTGCCCCTAGCTCCTTTAAGGCACTACTGAGCTCAAATGATTCTCTATCAGCCATCAAAGCCACTTCAGCAGTTCAGTTTTAAAGCTGAGAGGGTTCTCACTTTGTACACAGAGTTGTTTGTCCATTCAGAGACACTGAAGTAAAAATGGTGACACAAATATGGCAGCAGCCTTGTATGTGGACCCATGAAAAGTAAATATAAATGGCTCATTCTTGGGGAGTAAAACTATAAGAATTATCTAAATGGATTAGATATCAGTAGAAACACAGTTTTAATGATAAAACTTTTTTTTTCTGTTTTTAATGTTGATTTTTATTTTCTTTTTTATAAACACTGCAGCACCCAAACCAACATGCTGTTTCTCTAGGTAGACTGGTTTCATTTGAACTTTTCTCATTTCCTTGCTTCAGTTAATTATGGCTACGTCATTTGTCCTGTAATCAGGCATTGCTAACATGACAGAAATGACATCTTTACTGCAGTCTTCTTTACAGACAACAACACTCCGCCTGCAGCCCTTCCAGTGTTGGAAAGGGTTCCTTTTTGTGATTTGTATTTTCAATTATTTACTTTATTTAAAAATGGAAATTATAGTCATTGATTATTTTGGGCTCATTTGCTACCTAGCTAATTCATTCAGAGCCTGTGCTAGCATAAGCTAATTTCTTAAATGTTCGTATGAATCTGTTAGATTGTATGCTATATGCTTATCTAAATGTCACCTAAAGATGGCAATGACATTTTTGTGTGTTAATGTTCAATTTTTTGTTACAAATTTTAGTTCAAAATAGAAACACACATGCACACACACAAAATGTTTATTTTAGGTACATGTTCTTCAATTCAGTTTTTTTGTGTCATTTGTTTTTTGTTTGTTATTGTGTGCGTTTTTAGTTTTTAAAAGCCAAAACTAAACTTAACATTGTCAACATGACGTGCTCTCTTCTAGCTTTGCCCATATAGGTGAGGATAGTTACTGATAAATTACGTTTAGCCGTGAAATACTATACATCACAATTTCTCCCAGACCCAACGTCTTGCCCAACCCCCAACCCCTGCCACACACTATTTCTTCTCACAGAGGATCCTTTGTGTAAATGGTAAGCAGTGTGAAAAGAGGGAAGAAATGGGAGAAGAATGAATTTGTTCCATCCTCTTCTCAATCGTGCTGAACAGACCCCTGTTTGACAGGGAATAATCCTTGGATGGAGCGAAGGTTGTAAACCCTATTAATCCCTCAGCATTGCTCGAGTAATCATCAACCCTTTTGTCTCTCCAAGCCACATGTTGATTTACATTCCCACGCACAGCAACCTACTTCACATGCTTGGTCCTCTTCGTTGAAAAGAGTTCTGAAACTTTGCACTCTCAGGGATGAAATTGAACCAAACAAGTTAGAAATTGTAGAAATAATTGTAAATGACAGTTTTAAAAAAGTAAAATGGGAGGAGGATAAAAAAATATTGCAAACCAAAGATTCAAATTCAGAAACACTTCATACCAATATTTTCTTCAAAAACTGTTAAAGAAAATCCTGTCATTACTTGTTTTATAGTCATGCTTCACAGCCATAACACCCACAGTGTGTTATGGCTGTGAAGCCAGAATCCAAGAGGCTGTGATCACTTTCCAAGGTTAAGTATGATGGCTTGGGGTCAATGATTTATGGAGACTTTGACGCACTTTGCACATGATAACAGACTATAAAGTGTTCATAAACAATTTTGAAGTGTTAATGTTAAATGACAGAATAGTTACTCATCAGTAACCAGGAAGTCCCAAATGCATCCTTCCAAATAAATGACTAAACAGGATTTGGGAATGGTTGTTGTGTGTGAGTATCAAGCCATAAATTTCATTTGTGTTTCAAGGTATATGTTTAAACCTCCCATCTCTTCACATGCAGAATGTAAACATTGTTTGAACTCCATGGCAGTCCCAGTGCTGGGAACTGTTGTGAACTACGGGGGTCGAAGTTGTAGGATCAGGACCACCCCACAATTCTAAGGCGCCAGAGCAGCCTAGACAGGAAGACAACCCCCCCTCAAACCTCAAATGGACTCAGGGTTTGTGTCATAGGACAGTGCCCAGCTGCTCCTGTTTTCCAGTGAGGTCCCTCTAGATTTGAACTCAGGCAACATGTGGGTTTAATGGAGACCTTTAAATAGGTCACAATAATTTGCTCTCCCATTTTCAGCAGCAGTGACAGAACTTACTGCACAATGCTCTTTTGTCTCTTCTCATAACGCAACAAATTGAAAATATGTTTTTCCACTAGTATTTATTCTGACTGCATGTGCAGCCAACTTAAGGCTGGGTTGTTCTTTCTGTCAGGAAAGGGACCTTCTCCCAAATTGAAACAAATTACAAAGCCCACCACTGATCCAGGATTTGCCCTGCAATCTCATCTAAGAAAGTTCAGCTCAGTTCAGCCCACATGCGGGCACGCTGTTGGTTGTAGAAGAGCTGTGTAATACTATTCATGCCCATTCCCCTTCACTTTCCCATCCACTCTTGCCCACTTACATTTCCTTTCTTCTTTGCTACAAAGCACAACACTTTCCTCGTCAATAGAGGTGGAGACAGACATTGTAAACATTTGAGGTTTAGCTCAAACTTTGAGGTCCCAGGACATACTCTCAGAGGGAGATCTTTTTGACTCATTTACACCACATCTACGTGCTGTTTTTAAAGTAATTTAAAGTGATGAAAAACCTAAGAGCCAATACATCATTTGTACACTTAAAAACAGATAGAACAAACGTTCTACTTTCTTCTTTGGATGACTATTTTTCACTTTTACTACCTAAAAAAGGCCAGAACCTATCAGTTGTTTTAAATTTTAAATTGCAGACACAGACTAAAAATAAAGTAGAGATTTGGTGTAAATAATAATCATCTTGCATAGCATATATTATAGGCCACAGAGGAAACTTCTAGAGGCTGCCATAACAATTTGCAATTTGCTCCTCAACATCTGATTTATTTCACTCTTAGTGTGTACACACAAAACTGTTGGGCGTGAATTTGTTTGTATCAGAGGTTGAGTCAGTGAATTTTTAAAAGCTGCTATAACAACAGTAGAGCAGGGAAATCTGATAGCCAATTAATTAGCCACTAATCATACTCCCACTTGTTCTAACTCTGTTGGGTTTGATTTAATTAAAGAACAGCTTTCAACACAGCTGTAGTTAGTTTAATGCCTTATAAATTTGTCTTTAATTATAATATTAACTTGCTCACAGTATGTACACAGAATCAAATGTCTGCATCTGACAAAAAGCAAAACACAATTAATGAGAAATTAATTTGAAAACTGAGTAAAATGCTGACTTTAAGAGGCTTGTTTCTAAGCAACGATGGGAGGAATAAAGTAGTGAGGGACTACATGAGCAGCTGGACAGCAAATGTGAAGTCCATGAAAACGTGCCGTCAGTGATCCATAACACAGCAGCCGAAGGGACAGCCCAGTCCCATGGTAAATCATGACATGATATGGAAATCATTTTTGACCTGTCAACTCAGTAAGAAAGAAAAGGGGGTTTTCTAAAAAGTCAGCAGAAGTAGACACAATGTGGAGGTCTTTTTTAAGGCAATATGTTTTCCTAAACCTTAGATGGGCTCTAAATTAACTGTTTTGATCACCTAGCCAATGTGGCCATTTTTTTTTTTTCTAAAGTGAACAGCCAATCAAAACTTCCCCTATTTTTTTCTTTTATACACAAAGTAAGGAAGATGAAAGTGCACCATTATGACACTTTAGATGAAGAAAAATTTTCACTGGGAAAATCCTGCACTCCAGTTTGCAGTTTTCAGATGCTGGTTCAGTTTCTGTTTTAGCGTATTTCTATACTTTGTCCTGATGTGTGTGCATTTAAAGCTCTAGATGTACCTAATTTATACTACTTATTAAGTACTTAAGTTCCTGTCTTCACATATTTTGCTACCCTTCTGTCTTTTTGCATAATTGTATGATGTTAATCTGCCCTCATATGTGATCGGTCACATGGTTTGCCCATCAAACTAAAGTCCCGCTGCTGCTAGTCTGAATTCTCAGAAGTACTGACCAGCAGTGGCTGAAAATTTGAAGACATGGCTCTCCTCAGTGGGAATTAACATTCCTTTTTCACTCCAAATAAAGCATCACTACTGTAATTCATCACTCTATAAAGTGGCCAGTAAGTTTTCATTCATACACTGCAAACTAAACTTAATCTCCACATTTGGCGAGATGACAAATGCCTCACTGACACAGAAGTTTTACTAAACAGATTTACAAGTCACTCTTTTACAAAACAATAGCTGATATACTGTAGTATGGAGCTAAAATAAAGTTGTAAACTGGAAAAAGAGCGTAGAAAGGTAATGGGATTAAGGCTGCTATGCCACACTCAAATAAGGAAATCATTTGAAAAAGAAAAACAAAACTTTACCAACTATCACAACTTGATGGATAAATAGATACGATCTGGCTAAACAACTTGAATCAGTTTGGATGAATGAAATGAAAGGGTGAATGACAGAGACAATATTGTAGAATTTCTTAACTCCTTTTGTTCAATAATATACATAAAAGATTCAGACAATTCAGATATAGTATAATTTCAAACAAGGTGCAAAGCCAAAGATTTGAACTGCATGGATCCTTTAGCCCTCAGGTGTACTTTATCTAAAACTAACATGGTAATCAGATTTTGTGTCTCTTACTATCTTAGGGTTTAACATCCTCAACTTAAATGTCCTTTCTTTCTTCCCCCTAGTTTCCTTTCATTTCCATAAATCTAATAAAAACAAAAAAGTGCCCCCAAAACTTAACAGATAACAGCAGCTGCAGTCAGCTCGAATCCGTGTCAGTTAAACTTACTTCTAATCAAATGCAGAGCCAGAAACTGTAAACATTCAGAGTTTAGCCTAAACCTAAGAAATGGGGGAGCATGCTCTCCTGGAGAAATAGATGTTCCCTGTTTACAGCTGCTATTGATTTAAACAATTCAGGGACTCAATACAAATTAGTTGGGAAAACACAACAGTTTGATGAAACTACATCATTTTATTATCTTTCTTTTAATCTCACTACTTTGCCAAGATTTTACTAAGTTAGTTTAAGTTTACTAAGATTTCAGAGCACTTGTGCATCAGATATTGAGGACAACTGGTTTTCAGTCTAACAATCTAAATAAGAGGCAAAAATGTTCTCTTGCTGCCTATAGGTAAGACATTATTAGAACACTGAAAACACTGATCCAGATACCAATACTGTGTATAAATAAAAAGTTTAATTGGTGTTGTGTTAAGGTCAAATCAAAAGCCCCTCTCAGACTTGCTGTGGTGGAAAGCGGTAATAGTACGGACTTTGTTTTTCATAACATTTGCATTCATACAAATGTTTCGCTCTTTTACCTCAGAGCTGTAGTGGACATGTATACCAGCTAGGCTCCATGTCATGAGAGCAAAAAATGTTGCGGCAAACTGTTGCGACTGAGCGGAACTGAATGTTCTGGACAAGGCTGAAAGGATGGATGTCGCTGTAGGTGCAATAATCGGCCTATCTAGAACATGTTGTATTGTGGTTGGGATGTAAAATGTCTGTGAAGAAGCGGCATGTTTGAATAGACAACTCCACTTTAAGAGCGGATGGATTTGAACACAAATATTCCGCAATGCAAGTCTGAGAGAAAAGAAACAGAAAAATAAATTTTAAGATTCACAAACTTAAAGGGGAACTTCAGGATTTTTGACATAGGGCCTCATTTTCGTTGACACAAACCTTTTTTTTGGTTTACTCAAACATGCATTGCAGCTAGTCGCCCTACTAGCTGCAATTGTTTTCTCAATTCCACCTTCTTTAGCTGGGAAATCTAACTTCCATTCATCCATCTGTGGCAGGAGGGTCCAGGTGGGGTTTGATCAGGTATGCAAGTGTGGCAGTTGACAGTCCTGTCTCTATGCCGCCGAGTGATCATGCGTCCTGGCTACTTGGTCACAGGGATGTCCCTTTGACTGAATGGTCAGCGTGCATGACTCTCACCTGGGAGTCTGGGAACACTGACCGTTCAACCAAAGGGACGTCCCTGTGATCAGTTGGAAGCATAGTGACAGTTGCATCTCTCCTCCTCTTTTGACAAGCAATTCCTCTTGCTCTGCACAGGCTGCCAGCAAGTAGGAATCCATGGAAGCTACACGGATCCTGTCAACAATAGCAGTATGTGGCAGGACGAAGAAGGGCCCAGGCGGGATTTGAAAACGGATATCCTTTTGACCAAGTAGCGGAGGCGCATGATGACTTAGAGCAGTGGTTCTCAACCTTTTTGAGTCGTGACCCCTAATTTAACATGCACTGCTGTCCGCGACCCCCCCAACCACGTGCGCACACAAACACACTGCATGATTTTTTTTAAATGATAAGAATATAAACTTTGAAATTTTACTTAAATAAAAAGGTTTGCTGTGTTTAAAAATGGGGAAAATAATTTCAGGGGTTTTCAGATCATTTTAAAATAAATGATTTTAGGGATGTCAATATTAATGTGCTACAAATGGATTAAAAGGTGAAGTTCACCTATATTTTCTAAACAGTTAAGTTATTACTCATGTCATATTAAAAATCCGTATTTGGCATATTTTTTATAAAGTTAAACTGAATTTGGGATTGTAGCTGGTTTTAATAAATGTTGAATCCATTAAAAACACTTTCTCCATCTTATTTATGAAGTTTATGGTATCTTTACAAGCCTTAAGACTTGTGCTGCTTTGACGTGACAGGCGATTTATAAATAAAGTTTGATGTGATTAATGCCAATTGACATGTCACACCGTTCACTGGTCAGAGGCCCGTCTTTCTGCATGCTGCGTTCACGACCCAGTAGATTTCTGACAGAATATTGCTAATAACGGAGCTAATAACATATCCGTGGCGAGTCTCCACGGTTGAGTCCGTGCAGGGAAACACTGGTTTTAGTGCATCTATGGCAGCCTGCACCAGCAGCAGCTATTTATATAAAGTAAAGCCAAACTTTAGACCTTTACCTTCGCTCTGCCATCTTAGTTGTTGCTACTGTTGAGCAGAGCTCCTCCAGAGAGCGCAAGGCCAACACGTGAGAGCGCAGTGGACGCCTTCCATCAGTCCCGCAGCGTGAGTGCTTGTTAAGGAGGAGGTGGTTGGCGATACAATGTTTGGCTTGAGGTTAATTAGCTTTCTGCAAAAACTCAGTAGCCTACAACCTTAACTGCAGGTAGCGTTAAAAAGATCAGTAAGGCTGAAGCTTATGGATGAAGTGGACCATGAGACTCGTGTGCATGCACACACATGAGCTGCTTCAACTGCGTTGGTTTTTATTAGTTTAACCCACATTGCACTCAGTCTGAGCCCAGAGTTAAGGTCAAGATGTCTGCTAAGGTAATAAAGTTATAAATCTGCAAGTTGTTAACGGTTAATCGTTGAGTAAACTGACGGACTGTATGCTAACAGTAACAACAAGCTAACGCTTGCTTGTAGATCAAACATCCAAATTCAGAGGCTGAGACCACGATTACCTTATAAAACTACCGCATCAACTAAATGTAACAAGTGGCTAGAGTGTATCTCTTTCCATCATTCATCACATTTACCTTGTTAGCAAGGAGAAAGCCAACTGTGGGTCCTATTTTATTCCCAGAGCAGATCGTAGCTCCCTCCAATTAAAAAAGAGAGAGAGAGAGAGAGAGAGAGAGAGAAAGCTGCTCGTTGTTTACTCCCGTCTAAAGGCCTTTTCACACTGGGACCAATGCGAATAAACAACATGAAATTGCGAATAATTCGGAGGAGAAAAATCGACGCATTTGTCTATACCTGCTCATATCAGACTGGGTCGAGCGCATACAACTCCATAACAGGCTGCTTCATTTTATCCCGTCGATCGGAGTCCAATTATCCATCAATGTTTACAAATAACATCCATGTGAGCTGCCGGTGCCGGTGCTACTTCTGTGACCCTTCAGAATCAGTGTCTCTTCTGGGGCGACGTCATGAAATGGGTGTAAAACATGTTGCAATTGGTTGAGAGCTCCGTGGTTCAGTACAGTCAGCCATCTTACTTCCGTGTTGGAAATTAGACGCATAGAAAACTAATATTTGACACCAAATCAGTTTCTATAGTAGCGATGGGAACATATTTAGCTAATAAATGCCTGTATTTGACTTTTGGAACGTTTGAAAAGCATGATACAGCTCCTTTAATGTCAGTATTGCACAACTGGCCTCTTTACAACTCCCTGTGTAGGGTCCTCTAAAAGCATTTATGAGAGGATCGCTGTTATTGCAAGAGCATTTAAGATTACATGTCTATCTTCACTCATTTTCATTGTTAAAGTAATAGTTCACCCACAGAATAATGTAGCCTTATTTTCATCTTAACCTCATGCTGAGCAAGACTCTGGAGCACTTTCTTGATATCTTCAATGCAAATGAAGATCAGGAAGGCTTTTCGTTATCCACTGACTTTCATATAATGGAGTTCACTGGGGCTCAAGCCAAAAAGATCCATAAAAGTCCACAAAAACTTGTCAATGTTCCTCCATACTGCTCATCCAATGTAATCCAAGTGTCCTGAGTGGGTAGCATCCATAATTTACTCCAAACGACATTATTTAATACATTTTTAGAGCCTAAAAAGTGCTATATCCTTTTTTTCTGCAAGCGCGCCAAAGCACGTTCGCGACACTACGGAAGCCTCGGCGTTCAGAGCCTACGCTGCCGATAATGCAAGCGTAGCAGAAGAAATTTGCTGTTTACATTGTGCTAAGAGCGCCAGAGCTGCAGACACATCGGGACAAACACAGGAGGGGTTGGATATTGATTTAAAAGAAAGAAAGAAAGAAAAAGAGAACGCGCGATCTCATCTGACGCAGCTTCCACAGTGTCCTGATTTCTCATGGACGCACTTCGCGACAGCTACATGTAGTACTGTTTAAGCTATTAAAATATACTAAATGATGTCGTTTGGAGTAAATTAAGGACCCTACCCACACAGGACACTTGGATTACATTGAACAAGCAGTATGGAGGAATATTGACATGTTTTTGTGGACTTTTATTGACGTTTTTGGCTCGGGCGCGGGGACCTCCATTATTTGAATGCCGGCAGATAACAAGAAGCCTCCCAAATCTCCAGCTGCATTTGAGATATCAAAAAAGTGCTTCAGAGTGTTATTCAGCATCAGGGTGAGTAGAAAATGAAGGCCCATCATTCTCTGGGTGTACTATTCCTTTAAGTGGTCATGTGCTGATGCTTGATCAGGAACCCTTCCTGTTATTTGTCACCAGGTGCTAATGATTTTTTAACAAGTCTCTTTTTGAACAAATCTATTTCTGCATCTTGCCAGGCCTCCTAGTGATACATTTTAATAATTTAATGCAGACTTACTAGGAAGTGAGAGCGGCAGCTGGAGGGCAGGATCAGCAAAATGGGACTAGTGATAAATCAGCCATCAGACTATTCACTTGCTGCTTGTGTCATTCACTGTTGATTTTCATTTCATTTTATTTTTTGTAAATGGTTTACAGGAATAGTTCTCCTGGCTTCTTGAAGGATGGTGCAAAGGTTTTTCTTTTTTCTTTTTTTTTTATATTGGCTGCTTTATACTCAATTTTCTATAAAGATGATCACACCATACCTCAATAATGTTGAGGTCCTGGGTCTGGGGAGTATTCATCACTCCATGAGACCTGTTGCCACCCATTTTTCTTCCAGTTCTTCTGTCATTTGGCTTGCCTCAGCCTTTTCTCCCTGTTTCCTGTTCTTAAGAATGGCTTCTTGACAACCACCCTTCCACAGAGACTATTTCTGATGAAGCTTTGGCAAACAGTAGATGGATCGACTGAAGGGCCAGATATATCTCTCAGGTCCTGTGTCTGGTCTTTGCTGGATTTTTTCCTATTTCTTCAGGGCATCAATTTTAGATCTGCTGCACATTTTTTTTAAGGCCCCCCACTTATTTTGTCATCTACTTGTTCAGTTCATGTTCATGTTTTAAGGAGACACTGCACACCGTGCTGAAATATGTCAAGACTTTGGCCAGTAGTTCTTTGAGAATCGCTGTGTAAGTGGAAAAATACTCTGTCATTCCTGTCTAACCATGTTGTCTCTGGCATTATTTACATTAAGTTTAAGAAAAGGAACAAATTGTGTTAGCAACAGGGTGCTAGGAACACATTGCTAAAAGATACAATTTAAAAGTAGTTCTTTACTGACTTGTGTCACAAAGTTAATTTTGTCCTTAAGATTATAAACTGAAGATTTCTGTTAAACAAATACAATAATTGAAGGAGCTGTAATTACCTTTACATGTTTCGCCAGTCAAAACAAAAATCATTCATTCATTCATTCAGTTTCTGTACCGCTTAGTCTAATCTAAAGTCAAAACATGTAAAAAGAAAATCTTCAGTGAGCTTTACTGACTTGCCAGCTATGAGGTGACTCATTACTGGTTCATCCTTGGCATCAAGTGCCCTTTTATACTTGAATGTAAAAAAATAAAACAGCCAATGTCCAGAGTAAAACCTTAAAAGACCTTGTGGAAGTCTAATGAACTGTTGCCCAACCAGTTTAAAACATTATAAGGAAGCAAAATATCTTGATAAAGAGGGATGGCTCCATACTTTTGTACAGTACTTTTTATTTGATAAAGTGAAGAAAGCATAACGAATTGGTGATATTATACAATATTTTACTGTGGAAAGCTTTGCTCATATTTTGAACATTGCCTTGGTAACACACCTTCCAACAGCAGATCAGCTGGGTGATAGTCAACATGCTAAAAAAGCTTTGGTATGAGAGGACGTGAGAGTGAGAACAGGTTGGCAATCAACTGGTACCATGGACTTTACTGGTGTTTGTGTAGAGAGAAAGGAAAAGTAATTTAAGACCATTTGAGATGCTGCTGATATACACAATATGCATGAAATCCATAATGTTTTTTATTGATATTAACAAAATATTGATATGTATTAGGAATAGTTATAGTGGTTCTTTAATGGTTTGGGATCTCCTAAGCACACTGTATCTGAAGAAAACAGCACACTCCTAACTGAATACAAGGTTGGCTATAGGACAAGGTTATATGATGAAATTCATTAAAATATCCCTGAAGTACAATTCAAATAATTTGGCTCAGAAAGAAAGTAATGTCTGCTATAAAGATGATAACTCTCTCTTTTGGGATTTTCACTTCACCGAACATTTGCAGAGACTGGACTTTATGCACACTTTGTTCCTGCTACGTAGGGTATAAAACTCATTGGCTACTGAACATCAATCTGTTTCCAATCTATTTCGTCTGAATTTTCCCACCAGTAGTCAGAAATGTGACTGAAACACATTTTCCTGGAAATTCTGCTCAGGTCAATGTTAAGCGCATTATTGACAACGTTGTACAGGTGAAAAAACCTCTGAGACGAACAGAGTCTGGTATTGCCATCTGTCTGGTTTATAGTAACAGAGAGTTTAAAGCTTTACAGATTCTTCGTTCTGGGCCATGTGCTGCAAAATGGAAATACTGAGTGTGTAGGTGAATCAAGTAAAGCAATATGTGTTTGAAACTTGTTTGTGAAGGCTTAGTGTGGCAGGACAAAGGCGGGATTTGATCCCCAGACTCCCGGGTGAGAGTCACACTGACCATTTAGCCAAAGCGACATTTCTTTGGCCAAGTAGCCAGGGTGCATGATCACTCAGAGGCAAAGTGACGGGACAGTCAACTGCCACATTAAGTGATGCAAATTGCTATGTGCTTGTGGACTACATTCATGCAGATCATTTTTATCTATTCTGATTTCATTTTAGTGCATGTTACCAAATATGCAACCACAGCAGTGGTTGCATATCACAGTGTGAAATGATTCGACATCAAGAGCAATTTCCTGCCTCAACCAGATGCATGCCAGATTTCTGCTTGATGAAGTCTGTCTGAAGCCAACCCTGGAATAATTGGAAATACATGTAAGTCTCAAATGAACGAGTCTAAAGACAGCTGCAGTGACCAGGGATTGACAGTGGTTCTTTGAATATATTCTACTCCACTTGGAGAATACTTTGCATACGTGCATGATGGACTGACGTTTACTGACACCATTTTCTTTCTTGCATTTTTCAGCATCTGTTCCGTTCACCAATATTTGCACGTTTGATTGTCTTTACATTCTTTTAAAGTCAGGTTTTACAGATAAACCAACAATGGACCATCAAATTGGTAATCTAGTACATGTGTGGTCATGCTTTTGTCCCACATTAAGAGCATAAACATGTCACAACTTAATGACTTTATGTGGACATCCTGCTAAGGGATGCCTTGCGTACACAACTTTATAGATTGCTCTTACATCTCTGATCCTTGGGGACACTAGCATACTTGCAGATCCAGCAGGCACTAGACAAGCCAAGGATTTCTATAATCCCAGTATTCGTAGTGGTTGGAACTTAGACACACATGCACACACATCCAAAGAAATTAGGTAAGAGTAGAATCTGGGCCACAGAGTCCTGTCTGCAGCACTGAGCTGATTCAGCAGGGACCCAAGTCCACAGTTGTGTCAGTCTCTTCTGAATCATTCTCAGCATGAGCTGCCTCACTGTGAGAAAACCTCAGATTACCTCTCTGTAAGAAGCAGATCTCAGCAAGTCTCAGCAGCATTATATAACACAATAGTCCTGCCATCCTCTACACCCACAGGGTTATGATATTTATCCCTTGTTTCTTGTTGAGAGATGAAATGAAACATGAATAGAGTGCGTCAAAGAATAATATTTGAAGTGTAACCATACTAAATATGCGGATATCTAAACTGTACAAAATGTAAAGTAATGACAGAGAGCCACTGTTTCAGGCTTTTTGGATGATGTTCCAGACTCTAATACATTTGGAATGGATTCAGTCGTGTTACGAAATGAAACAGACACAGAGTAATTCACTTTCTGTGTAATGCATCTGAGGCGTATGTTTTTAGTTGTCTTGAAAGTCTATTGATAAAAACTTATTGACGATAGACGTGCCTTTGTAGATTTTTCTGTTTTTTTAAGGCCTTTTTACGTTTGAAGTTATGCCACTCTGGTGCATTTCTGCAAATGATTCAGCTCAACACTGATGCATTGTTCCAAAAAGTCGAGGAGCAAAACATTTGGTACCACTTATTTTGAAGGGTCCCACATGCTTCCTGAATCATCTGAAGCTGCTAAAAGACACATATGAGAGTCTAATTCTGATATTGCTCTGGGGTAATATCTATTTGATAGTGTTTCATAAAACAGCAGGGTGAGGAGTTACAAATTAATCATATTTACTAATTAATATACACAACAGGAACAGCGACCATGTCCTACAGTACTTTGATATTCTTGCATATCTTACTATTCACCAGAAATTTTTTTTTGCTAGCTTAATGGTCACAAAGCTAGCCGATGACACTCATTGTGCATTGAATGATATAATCTTACCTTAATGGGGTTTTTGTTGTTGTTGTTGTTTTATTTTTACATAGTGTGCTTTTTTCCAACTTTGAAGCTTCCTGTACAAACTCGCATGCTGGCATGACACATGCTGGAAAGTATAACTAGACTGGGAGTGGTGGTATTTGCAATCTGGAAAGTTCTGGTCATCCAGGCCGTCACATTTACCTCAGTGATGGGCTGACTGTATATAGCAGTGTTTCTCAGCACCCATACCCTGCATGTCTTCAATGTGTTCCTACTCCACACCTGATTCAGATGAACAAACTTCCTCATCAAGCTCTTTGCGAGCCTGTTAACGAGCCATTCATTTGATTCAGGTGTGTGAAGTTGCCTATAAGACATGCAGGGCAGTGGGTCCTGTGGATCAGAGTTCAGAAACACTGATCTTCTTGTTGCTGCAAATACAAATACAAACAACTTTTTTTTTTTCAGTCACTGCTTCATACAGTATAATACCTATTTAATGACCACCTGCAGACAGTGTGTGACAGGATTTTGGTAAAGGCACATTCTTGAGGAAATAGCTGGATACCAGTGGCTGGTTTGTTGCCAGATATTTCTCATTTAAACCTCTCTCATGTAATAAATATTGAAGTATTAAAGGTTCCTCAGTAAAGAGAAGGGGAAATAATAAAAAAAAATATTATGTATCATCTGGGCTCAGACATCTTGTGCAGAGCCAGGGGAGCAGGGACTTTCCAAACTCATACTAGGGGAGAGGTGGGGGGGGGGGAACCCTTGAGTACAGACAGGAAACCCTTTAATCTTACATGTAGAGCTTTATATTTAGTTTCTAGTTCACCTTACCTAAAGTTCTCTGGATTAGGAAAGAAGTGATCACCAAGAGTAATTTGATAAATTAAAATAATATGAAAACTACGCTGAGACACAGTGTAGAGATTGACAGCACAAACTGACTCACAGTCAATGAGAATAAATTATTATTGATTGTACAGAGCAATATAAACCTAAATACTTTGGGTGTTTCAAAAAGACAACAATACACAGTATGATATTATAGGTTGCCAAATAAAACGTTAATGGATCGTTAATTATTGTGAATTAAACAGAACCTCCCAAAATACCTCCTCTCAGCACAAGCATAAAACTATCAATGTACCCTGGCCCCTGCTGGTCTAATAAGAGCACAACATTCAATTTACTTGAGCTAACAGGGTCAATAAAATGGCATATTCATCAGAATCTGTAAACTGTCATTAATGTAATAACTCCTCCATATGCAGCCTTTATAGACTGTTAAATGAACATTTCCAGGGAATGTAAAATGTGTCTTAGATCAGATAGACAGAAAATCCAAAGTAAAGCATTGTCTGACCTTGTTATAAACTACATTTTACCATGTCAGTGCAAACCAGTGTTAACCAGTGATCCAAGTGTTTAAGGATTTTGTGCTGCTGCTTCTCACTTCTTTTAGTGAACCTGCTCTGGAAGTACAGCACAAAGTAAAATGACACACAATAAAAATGAGCTGTAAATCCTTCCAACAGCTTCTCTTAGGGAGGCAAGTTCTCATACATATTGCAGTGCCTCAGTAGGGTAATTTCCTTGTGAATTATTTATTTTTTCTTCACTGATGTATACACTGTAGCTCTCCGAATGTTCCACGTGATCTCAGACTGCCAGGTCAACTTGAGCATCGGGACACCAGACATTGTTCATCGTTACGCCACTGAAACTTTTTTGCTACTCACCAACAGAGGAGGTCTGACCAAACTCCATATTAGTCTTATTCTATTAATATTGATCATCGTAAAGATTATCTCTGAGTAATAACTCAACCTATTTATTCAGGTGTCTGCAGCAGTTTCTGATGCTACAGTACGAAACACCAATGATGACTGATGTAATTCTAAACTGACATTATGTATTAACACACGTGTCTTGCTGTTACTACAAACCCTCACAGGATTCTACTGTACATCATTGACAATATGAGATATGAGATAATATAGGTGGTGCAACATGATGTAATCAATATAATGCAAAGCAAGAGCAGGATGAGTGAACTCCGTGAACCACTGTAGGATGAGAAATAAAGAAAAATGAAGAATAATAATGAAAAGTACAGCACATATTGTTCTTTGTCAGTAGTCCCACTGTATGTGCTGTCATAAAAGATGCATTACATAACCCAGCAGAGCAGAAGCATCGTATATACTGCAGATGACAGTTATATGCATGCAGCTGCACTCTTCACGGTCTTTCCTTGTAACTTAAAAAGGTGGTTTCCTCAGTTGGATTATTTTGTCAGCAAATGATTAAGTACAATAAGAACTAAGATATACTAGAATTCAGTAAAAAATAGACTGTAATTCTGGGGGGATAAAGACTAGATAGATTTTTTTCTCACTGTGTGGTGATAAAATACTACAGTGACGTTTTTAGTGTTTCTGAGTTGCAAAACCCTCTCTGAGACATGATTCTCCCCATTCTATTGTTGAAAGGCACGTACTGTATACGGCAGTGACCAATAACCTTTTAAGCTCACCGTGGAGATGACTCTATGCTTTCGTTGTGAAACGGCCAATCTGGTTTTGCGTTGTGCTGGCTCACTTCCTTTTTACCTTTGGATTTATGTCAATGAGAAATGTCAGCAAAGACAGAATTCTAAACTTTCACATCAAAGAAACATGAACATGTTTTCATGTATCTTTCGGGGAAGTACTGCATTTAATTTTCTCCCATGCTTCCAAACCAAAACCACATTTTAAGTATTGCCGAGAAAAAAGAAAAAAAAATCTTGAACAAAGTTGTTCTTTTCTTTTATCAAAGAAGACACGCTCACATATTGATATATTCCTGGGTTGAAAACTTTGATAGTTTACACCATCATTAAAGTAGTGAAACATCTTTTTCTCTAGAACTTAACAAAACCTGAATGCTCATTGTGTGTGTGTGTGTGTGTGTGTGTGTGTTTAAATGTAATATGGCATTTTTAAGTCAAACTCTGGCTTAACTCCAATGCAATTCCCAAAGCTAATTCCCGTTGTAGCTTGTGGCCAATCAGCAGCTGGGTGAGAAGACAAGATGGATCGCTGGAGTGACAGCCAACAAAACACCCACAGAAAGCTCGGCAAGGCTCCATGACTACACGAACGTTGCTGCACAGGAAAACAACAGACATGCACAGTGAGGCACAAAAACAGTGACAGATTCATGCATGGCTTTAACATGTGTTTGCTCTTGATACACATGAGCACACAAGCACAATCTCACGTGTCAGTATTACCCTGAAGATGCTCATTGATGCTGACATTTCCTTAATTCTTGAATCTACATTTTATTCTAAGTCCAGTGTACTGTGTGGTGTTGAGGTGCAAAACACAACAAAACTGGACACAAATCAGCACTTCAGAAAACACAGAAAATTCAAAATAGATTTAAAAAAAATCGGAAAATAAAACATTTCTGCAAACGAAGCAACCAAATACCAAACACTAATTCCGAAGAACAACAAAACAGAACGTACGTTTTGTTGTTTTATTCAATGGTGTCTTGATTCACACCTTTAGATTCACAGTCATTCCTCTTGCACTGCCCCAGCTAAGTGTGTACTAGTGTAGATTCTGAGTGGCCGTCCACACGCCGACGAATTACAGCAAAACCGCCAAAAAATTGAGGCGGTTTTGCTGAAATCTGCCCTATCACTCTCACGAAACCATGGATTAGCCTAAACCAGTCATGTATGAAACCGGGTTCCAAGGTGGAAAGGTTTGAAACCTCGACCAGTTTGTGTTTCATGGGGACGACGTAACTGAGCAAGGAAGGGGGAGGGGGGATATGACATCAGTGTCAATAGGTGTGTCTCATGTTGAAGTGTGCAGACTGCGAAGGCTACGGAGTGTGCTACGTAGTCCGCACACTCCAAAGCAGCCTCCTGAAAGGGTAGGCTGCTGAAATGGGACATTCTAGCAGACGAGAATTACCCATAGTGCTCCACTCTCGTTGCGTAGTAACTGCAGACTCCACAGCTGTCTAGTTACGGCTTTCTTTCTGCTTTTCCCTCAGCTACGCTGTTAGAAAAAAAAAGAGAAAGAACTAATATGGAATACATTTTATTACTTTTCATTTATCTGTCATTACCGGAACGTGGACACCCCACTAACCCCTTGTTAACCCATGAATAATATCAAACAAAGTGGATTTTCTGAGGCAAAAGCTTTTTCTTTCTTTCTTTCTTTCTTTCTTTCTTTCTTTCTTTCTTTCTTTCTTTCTTTCTTTCTTTCTTTCTTTCTTTCTTTCTTTCTTTCTTTCTTTCTTTCTTTCTTTCTTTCTTTATGCTTGCCTGCATGTTTCTAAACTTACGGCAGAGATTATCTGTTGTTTCTTACCAGTAAACACTTCATTTAACACTTAAAAATCCATGAATATAACCTAATTACACTCTTAGCTCTGCAGCTTCCCTCCCATCTTCTGCGGGATGAAACAAAATACCTAACTTTGCCTGTTTTATTAATTTTTACAATATTTCTCATCACTTAAAAAATGTAAAATAGAATTGTAAAAAAGTTCTGTTGAAAAAAGAAAGTCTCCTATCCTTCTGTTTTAATATTTCCCTTTCTTTGAGCCCAGTCATGATGATTTACTTTGTGTTTACATCGCTTTGTAACTATAATTTATTGTATGTTGTGCGCTAAATATCTTATTTTCCTTTATTGTATTTAAACCCTTTTGTAGGTTTATTGTTCAATCCTTTCAGTGCGTTTGTTCTTGATGTAACCGTACAGTATTGTATAAAACTCCCTGTTACTTCCCTCACGAGAGTTTGTACATTCTGCTTATGTAAATAAAGTTTTTTTTTTAAATCTTGTGTGCAATGAATTCTGGGATAGGCAAGGCCACGAAGGATACATGCAATGTATCCTTCGTTTCAGGCCAAACGGAGAGCGGGTTTGAATGGTTGGATTCGGAGGATCCTCCAGACATTTTTGAAACGGGACAGGACTGCCGTGACGTATGCAGCCGACAAATCCGCACTTTGCAGTCTGCAGACTTCAACATGAGACACACCCAATGAGTTGTCATAACAGTGTGGTGACATCACACTGATATCAGTGTGACATTGCGCATTAGTCTCTTTAACAAAAACAATAAAGTTCATTGAAAAAAATTCACAACAGCAATGGCGTCGGTGAGCGACGGTTTTCAACTGTGTAGAAAATTTTAGCGTTTGCCTTGTAAATCCTCAGCCATCTGTACCTTTCTGCTCTTCCTTTTTTGATTTCCAGCGACACGTGGTGAGTCTTTATTTGCACATGCGCTGTCTTGTTCTAGGTTTGGAGTGGCACACTTTCATCATCATAGCACCACCCACAGCCTTGTACTGTAGGATGTGCTACAGTGCTTTCATGGGGATGGTGAAACCTTTCCCCAGATCTCTGCCATCGGTTTCACACCTAAACCGGCTTCAGCTCCGTGTGGACTAGGCCTTAGATTGTGGTTATAGTATGCATGTACTCAATAGTATCTCTAATAATAGCACTTCTAATTACTGTACCTCTGTTTCCAAACTTACCTGTCTTAAAAACAGTCACATTAGACATAAACAGGGTTCAGACACAGACTGTTTTTGGCCACTGATGGCATCCATCCAGCTTGCAGGAGTGAGCTAATGTGATCAGGATGATCAAATGACGTGACTAGCTGTCCACCTATTTACCAAAGTTTAACTAGTCTATCAATACATCAATATCAAACGATTGGTTAAGAATACCACTTTTTTTCAAGTATCTGAGTCCATTCAAAGCTCTGTGATTTAATTTCTATATCAGCCTGCAATGACTGAAATGACATTTAATGCTCAAAGTCCAATTGTCATGTTAAAAAAAACAGAACTTTATAAATATGGTTCAGAAATGAATGAAAAATAGCTGATTTACAAGAAGCATTTCAAAATTTATGGTAAGACATTGGGGGAAGGCACATGTGCATGTCTGACCTGAGTATGCACGGCTCACATTCTGCAGCAACTCACATCAAGTCACAACAATCTTTTCTTTTAGCATTACTGCTTTAGATCTGTCCCTCGAATCAGCAGCCTGTTTGGTTCCCACAAGTTCTCACACAGCACCGAAAACCAGCAGGTAGGAAGTTGGAGGGAAACTTGCCTAATTAGTTAAACACACATATGTACAGTGCACACGTGAGTACTGACGGAGACGCAAGCATGGCCCATAAAAGCTGTGTGGATTCAGCTGTGCACCAACTCAAGGCAAACGACATGCGGTGTGGGTTTATTGGTGATGAGAGAATCTGACTTTGCTGTAACAAACCTTCATGCAGAAATGGCATGCTGTGTATACTCTCAGTCACTGGGCTCTGAAGTGAATCCTTGTTGAACCCTGTCAAAATATTTTCCAGAAATAACATGACATGTTCAATGTTCAGCTGTCAGCCTGAAATCCTGGTTTGAATTCTATAAATAATGTCAGCATAGATGTCATTGTACAGAATTGTGTTTTAGTCTTGTTAAAGCTACAAAGCTACATGTAAGGAATCCAAGCACATATTCACAAAACTCAACATGAAGAAGCCG
The DNA here is from genome assembly GCA_023101725.1 of Atherinomorus stipes. Taxonomy (NCBI): domain Eukaryota; kingdom Metazoa; phylum Chordata; class Actinopteri; order Atheriniformes; family Atherinidae; genus Atherinomorus; species Atherinomorus stipes. Next base: position 209,029 of record JALJCO010009939.1, on the reverse strand, counting down.
TGCAGATCAAATGAGCACCAGCTCTGAGGGTGTATGTGACATGCTCACATTAAATACCAAATGTTACCCTGAGGAAGTGCCTTGGTCATGATAATTGGAAGCAAACTTCAAAACAAATGCACAGAGTTCAAATAAAGACCCTCCCCTGCTTCCTCTGTGGATGTAATGATTTTCCTTGACACTCCTCAGGCGCAATGTGACATTCAACCCAATCAAGTCTGCCACTAAAAAGATTTTCAACAACCCACTTTCTTTTTCCCATTTTGGACATACTGTACACCATTATATTCTTATTCTGCATTGTTTGAGGTTTTGCAGAAACAAAAATATGGTAGTGTGGACAGTGGTGTCACATAAAAGAGGAGAATTAATGATACCCCTGCTGTCTGAGGAAACAGTATGGATCCAATGTGGAGGTAAATACACAAAGCCGAGCACAGAGCCTCTTTAAGAAACTGCTCAATTGTTTGTAGAACTAAGACTTATAGACGAGCATCCTTGGCAAAACAATCACAAACACTATGAGACTGTTTCTCAACATGACAAGAGAAAACAGCAACAAGAGTTTATAGCGCACTACAAAAAAGAAATGGCATTCCTGTAGGCTGTGCCTCGGCTGTGCAGTCGAGTCATGACAAATGAGGGGACACTGAGAGGAATCCAGGTGACATTCTCTGGCTGACTGCCTTTTCTCTGCCCACCCAGAGGAGTAATTTCACACTGTTGAGAGGCTCCTGCACACATTTTTCAAACAGAGGAAGGAAGCTGCAGAATGAATGGTAGCATTTGATTTCCCATGTGTGCGCCCGATGATAGGTTCAGGTTTTAAGAACTTACACGGATTATAGAGCTCTGGAGTTTTGTGAGGACCGCTTCACAAGGTGAAATGAACTCTCTGGGCAAAAGGTGGACAGAAACATCTGGTATGTTAGTTTAAAAATGAACCTCAAAAGGTCTTGTCATTTGTCTTTGCTCTTTTGTTGTGCTTCCCCACTTTTCTGCTCGGACATTGTGGGAAAAGCGGGAAGAGACGAGAGAAACGCAGCAGGAGCCTCAGAGGGAAGGACGACAACAGGACTATCTTTCTTCAGAGTGGATTCTCATAAGGATTCCCTATGGTTATGCTTCTGGTTTTTGACAGTTTGACTGGACAGCACTAACTTGTTTTCACTCCAGAGATTGCACTCAGAGCAGTGAAGAATACTGCCATCGTCAAAGGCCACAATAATCCCCTGCACTCAAATAAATAAAACCACTGACATAAAAACACAAGGGGGGAAAGTAAGTGGACATAAGAGGAATATAAGAACAAAATACACCTGAAATGGAGAGCACATTAGCTGCATCACAACAAATGGAACTGTGAGATTTTTAGATTATTCTGATATATAAATATTTATCCTATAAACATGGCAGGCCAATAACTGGATTCACAATATGATCAAAGATTCATGAGTATGCAACAATGAGAGTTAGTACACTGTAAAGTAGCAGCCTGAGAACATCATTGGACGTACCACCTCCATCATATGGACAAATGCCCAGGGCAAAGAAGCTGCTGAAAATGAGACGGTGTTAAAAGGCTTTAAACATGCTTTTAACTACCACTGGGGGTTTTGGCTCCCACACTAATATTTGCTCCCACACATATTTATATCTGTCACTGTTTGAGGTAACAGCTCAGAGAAGAAACCCCAGGGGTATGATGCTGGACAAGTTCAAAGAAAGAGCCCATTCTGTTCCTATTTGCTCAGGGTCAAAAGTCACACACAGACATTTTGAACTTGGGTGCTGCAAACAAGCAAAGCGGTGTGCAACAATTACAAATAATCATAATAAGTGGGTCAGAAATTGCACTCAATTACTCTTAATAAACAGTCATTTTGAATTATCAAAGAGCTGTGTGTTGAACGTGAAATGTCTGCTATATACATACATATATAAATAGACAAGAAAAGAAGCAATAGCTAAGACTAACTGTTCAGGTAAGTCTATCTTTGATATTTCTAAAACTCACCCTGCCTAGATTGCTGGCAATATTATTCTTATATTCCTTGATTTGCACTTTCAAAATGCAGTTTCTTTCTGGGATTAATAAAATTTCATTTCATTTATTAAATACAGAGCATTGCTGGACACTTCTACAGCACACAAACCTGTCACTATGATGTATCTGTGTAAAAGGTTTAACATCACGGAAGTAATTATTGGTTTTACAATATGCAAACAAAACATATAAATCAGTCATCCCACAACAGCCTCTGTCATCACCTTCTGGCTCAGAGCAGCAATCACATACTGAGGCGGGATCAGCACCCGAGAGAGTTAAATTCCACACTCGTCAGAGTTTGTGACCATTCAAACAAAGTGTAAGGCAGGGCAAAGGTCAGAGACAGCCGGTATCATTCAGGGAGGTGACAAAGCAGCAGAATTGAGTCAATATTGACTTTCTCTGTGTACCTACATTCTTCTTACTGGGAGACTTAAAGGAGACAATACAAGGACAGCAGATTTCTCCGGACCTTTCATCTCCCCCTTTTGTGGTCAACAGTATTGATGAAAGAGGGAAGGACTCGGGAAATATTTGAAGTGAAGGAAACTTTCTGAAAGGTTTCTGAGGATGAAGGATGAGTACAGCAACATCAGACAAGTTCCTTATTTTCAAGGAAGAAATGCTTGTCACTTGCTGAAAATTGACTTTAAAAAGAGAAGTTGTCACAGTGTGAAAACACACAATTCTTCCACCTATGACTGTCTTCTTGGTGGTTCTGACAGATGAGCCTGAATAGGCAAATGGGAGCACATGAATATCATTGGCGTGCTGTGGGTTACATTGCCAGATAATAGCGGGAAGAAGACAGCAGTGTCATCCCTTCATCTGCTGGTGCACTGTGTGTTTAAGATTCCTGCAGATATGACTCTTCAGGCACGATGATGACACCAGTTTCACTCTCTGCTTATCCAGACGTGGGAATAACCACACACAAATTAATCTGTTGCACCTGGGTGGCCTCCATTTTCCACCCACACAGCAACAGGGTGGAGATGTTCCTTTTTATTGTGAGCTTTATTGAGCTGTGATTGGCTGGTCACATTGATCTCCAAACATCATTAATCACTGCCACCTCGAGGTCCTGTTTTCCTTTTTTCCCCCCTTTGTTTTGTCTCTGAAGACCCTATGCTCTGATGGGTTTCACCACATGGATAATGGTAATGGGGTGGGTCCACCTCCATATTCAGATACTAAGACACAAGAGACCATAACAACATGAAGAAAACAAGGATAGGGAGGGGGTTAAACAATGGACCATGCAGCACTGAATGTGTTAGGAACTGATACCCTCTCTGCCGAGTTGTTTGTCAGCCCACACACACAGTGGGCTGACAAACATAGTGAGCATGTTGAGGATTAAAGCATTCAGGTCCAAAAAGCACATTGCATTTAGACTCAGGGGAAAGATTGATGCTGTAGATTCAGCTTTATCCTGCCCCATTTGGCATTCAACATGCAACTTGTAAATGAAGTCTAAACAGCAGGTGGAGCTGGCAGTTAATGAGCCCAGAAAAAAAAAAAAAAGTAACATCGGCTTGAATAGATTTCCTTTGTTTCAACTTACTGTACCAATAGGGGGAAAAGTCCCTTTAAAAAGCAATGTATAAATAGTCTCCCTGTTATTATTCATTATTATCCCACTGTTTGATGCTGTTGGTAGTAAATAAATTTTTAATGTCATGAAAACTAAAAATGAATCCATATTATAGTCATTTTTGTAACACTGACTAAATGCATTTTGTGGAGATAAATTTCTGTCCCTTTTCCTCCTCATGCCTTCAGATGCAGTTTGCATTTAGGTGCAGTATCATTAAGTGAACAGCAGATGGCACTGTTGGACACATCATGATTGACTCCTTTCCTCTTCGCTACACAAAAATATGCTCAACTACAGAGAGGTGGATTGAAAGGTGTAGGTGGATGCAATCAGTGCTCCCTGACTGTTCATTATGTGCACACACTAGCATCTCTCTCCTGAACTTTTAACCCTTAACATTACAGTTTTTCTGTAAAAACCTTTTTTTTTTTTTTTTTTAGTAGGCTAAGTAGATTTTGCACTGCACATTCTGAACAGCTCTTTTGAAACCTGCAGCTCATGTGTTTTTGCACAGGGATGCATGTCACAACACATCAAAGAAGCACAAATACAAAAGGGGGCCTGGTGGGGGTTTGGGGGGGGGGGGTACACACTTATGCAGTGTACAAAAAACATCCACTGTGTTGTGCATTGCATAATGTTACACTGGGGTAATTCATTAGACAGATGTGTGCGTGCTGTAACAATGCTGCAAGAAAGCCTGCGTGTGATGGCATACACTGAAGAACCAGCAGTACCCTCAGATGTTTTTTTTATTGGTTGGGTTCAGCTGAGACTCAGTCTTTTGAGTGGTGCCGCTCAGAAATGCAGATTTTGTTTTTCTGTTTATCACAACCACACTCCATTTTCACAACAGGAAGTCAATACATGCCCTGTATTATTAAGGTACTTGTATGAAACTAGTACTGTTTTATGCTGCTTTAAACCACTTTGGGGAAAAAAAAAATTCTTTGAATGATAATAATACATAATGATAATAATGCATCAAACTTGTATAAAGCTTTTCTGAACACTCATGGACATGCAAGCCTTGCATTGGATCAATTATTCATCATTCTTCGCTATAATTATTTCACAGTCATAGGTATCCTGACAAAACATATACAATCGGATTTATGTAATCTGCTGTGGTAGAAGTCATGAAGAACTAAGTTAACATACATGATGCTGTACTTTTACATGAGTGGAAACTTATGAATGAGATCAAATGCTCTGTAGGGGTTATTTGACTGACAGTTCTGTCAGGAGAGTGAGAGAAAAAGTCAATAAAGTTAATCTGTTTTCACACACAAACACATGATACTTTCTGGAGAATGTGCAGAAAATTCTGTCTACATTCTCCATAGATCGTGTTCACTTGTGCATTTCACAAGATTTTCTGTGGAATATGTGTTCAAAAATCCTGGAAATATATGACTCCTCAGCAGTGTCTGGAAGGAAGATGTGATGTAAAAGTACGCTGCACAATTGTTTTTATTTTTATCAACATTACTATTATTATAAAGTTCATGTTCCTTGTTTATAAAAATGGAAATTCTCATCATACAGCAAAACAAACTGGAGCTTATCATTCAGTGCAACAATTATCTAAATTTCTCTGAGTTTTTTTTTGAATTTTTAACTTTTTAAAGCAATTAGATTCAAGAGAAAATATTGTCAATAAAATAAAAAGCAATTCAATAACATTTTAATAAAAAAAAAATAACACCCTTCTTTTTCTTCTACACTGTACAGTACTTTGAGGATGTTACGTTAGTCATTATCTTATAAAGTCTTATAAGTCATCATCTCTCCTATTTCAAATGAGACTTGATGAACAAAATCATTAGGGGATTATGGCTTTTACCTGAATTAACTTCATTACTGTCATTGACAGAAAAGGTGACCTTAGCACACAGTGTGTGCATCTGAACCTTTATCTTTTGAAAATAATGCCACTGAATTGGGACTGTGGAGAAAACGACTGAAGTAAGCTTATTATTCTCCCATTTGATCATTTTGAATATTCCTGGGGAACCCCATGTGACACACTCAAAAGTAAAGTATTGTGCTGTTGAGTCTGAAGTTCTCAAAGTGTTACAGGGCTGTATAGAAACATATCCCTGCTTTTGTGTCCCCTCTGAAAAGACCGTACCACAAAAGATACAGTTAATGAGTTGATTTGAAAAGGGCTGAAAAAATATGTTGAATGGGAATGGACCTAATATCAGCTAATGGGTGGATATGCAAATGCTTTGAGTAGAAGTCATTAGTGCTTGAAAGTAAATGGAGCCTAAGTTTGAATTCTAGACTTGAATACTTTAAACATTCATTCGACGATAACCCAGTGGCATATTTTCTGGTTATCCACAGGAAAACAAGGCAAAAACAAAACAGAATAAAATAAACAAAGACACAAAACATAAGGAAAGATAAATAGCAACAAGAGAGGAAGAATAGAAAAAAAAGAATGGATTAAACTCCAGCTGTGGAGCTTATCTCCAGCATGTTATCAATGTTTGCCAAAGAATAAGTTTGTTGTGGCCCTCCCTCTAAGTACATTGTGATATTTTTACATTGGTTTATATGTACACACTAATACAAGATCAGTAAAGTTTAGAAGTGATGGGAGGCAGTTTTGTGTTTGATCTTTGAGAGCCAAGCTAACTATTAATACTGTCCGCATGCTAGGCCATAATTACCCCATTAAAAATGTGAAGCTTTGTCATATGATGTGAATTTTGGATAACTTGGGGTAACTGATGATCTTTTGTTGATCCATTTGTCACAGATTTGTGCTATGGAGGACCACTGACCGGAGGCAGAATGGGGAGGAAAATAATCAGTTTTTGCTGACAAAACTAGAAAGTTTAGGTGGCCCCTGAAACATGGATTTGAAATACAGACTGACACTTCAAATAAGAATGTGAGACAGAAAAAAAAAGTGAAGATGATGAGTTGACAAACAGCAAGGGCACTTTTATCGCAAGAACAGGTGCGGCAATTAGCTAATTAAAGTTGATGTGAAAAAGCAAAATTTGCCAGAATGAACAAGTCTAACTGAATAAAATCGGAGACAAACAAACTGGGAAGATGTACACTGGGAGATAAAGCAACAGGAAAAACTTTAAACAAACAGATTCAGAATTATCTTTGCTGTTCATTTTGGTGAGAAATACAGTAGCTCCCTTGTTCTGTGTGGCATTTATTTTGCTTGACTCTGTTGGTAAAGTTGCTCATGTACAGGTTTAAGGTTATTAAAAGGCCAAAACTACAGTATAAGTGTTTAAACATATTTATATACTCCAAACATTAATTTAATGTTATCTATCACAACTATAAGACAACCATTACAGCAGTGAAATGATCATTCCTATTAGGTATTTATTTATCAGAAACCTCATTTAGCTACCTCAGTCCCATTTTAGGGTACCACAGACTAAACCTGAGCAAATCAGAAAAAAAAAAAGAATAATTGAAAATACGTGCTGTAGTACTGTATGTACACAACACAAACAAATGGATGACCACAAAATAAATAGTCTAAATGTAAATATAGAAAAACACTGCAGGAATAAACTCAAACTGGGTTGACTGGCACTGGGAATAACTCTGACACAAATCAGACAAATCTCTTGCAAATATTTGCAACAAATGCATACATAGAAAATAACTGTAAATTGTCACATCACAATTTGACTGCCCTTAAAAAAGCAAAAACAAGTACATGAACCAACCAACCAACCACACTGACCACGCCAGCTACCGATTAGGTACCAAGACCCAGTCACCACTTTATTAATCTTAGCCACGTATGGAGTCCAACAGGTCCAACTTCATCCCAGTTAGCAGCATCTGGCTGAAGTTGTGGCCTAACCTCACAGGGGTCTCAACCAAGACCACCTGTGCACCTCATTGATTGTGTCCAGCAGAGCACGAACCAATGCAGGTACATGACACCCTGTGGGGGTCAAGCATAGCAGATACTTGACACACCCTTCCTCTCACAGGTCCTTTGATCCCGCAGTGAGCACAGACCTGGAGAAGGAGCCTGACACATCCAAGAGATAGAACCTTATGAACGGGCAGGGTAAAGACCACGATGCAACACTCGCACCACTGAAAAGAGCTGTTTACGTCACCGCACTTCTTGTGGAGTAACACCCCGATCACAGGGGGCGGCTCTTGACCCGCTTGTGTGTAGGCTGTGAAAATAAATTCACACAACCACCTAGCCAAGCATTTCCACGCACAGGGCATAGGAGATGCAGTTTTACCTCCCTGAATCCTTATGAGGGGGAGGGTGAAAAGCCTCCAGTGGATGACTGGACCGAAATGAGCCCCTTCTGTTCTGAGGAACACAGGAGGGGTTAGGTCTCAGGACAGCACCACTGCGGTCCCCACAAAGGAGTAAACAATTTCGGATGGACTGACAGGGGGGCACACAGTTAGAACTATGCAGAGCTATGCAGGGCTACAGACTTAAGCTGGATTTATACTCATGTGTCATCTGAGTCTGCCCAGCCTCGGCGTAGGCTCTGCGTAGGTCCACGGAGGCCTTGCGCACATCTTTCTAGACCCGGCTACGCGAACGCAGAGACGCGGAAGAACTCTGGTGATTGGTCAGTGTGTTAACGTGCTTCCAGATGTTTGGGTTTTGTAGCTGAATGAATGAACACATGTCGCTTACTGTTGCTCTAAAAGAGGAAATAAATGCTGCAGCTGTAGTGAACCATCGGGGTGAAAAAAAAAACTGCTCTGCGGAGTTTCCTGGGGTCTTATTTATAAAACTGTGTGTAGGACCTTTACTAAAAGTGTACGTACGCCCAAAACCAAAATCTTTTTCTTGCAACTTTGAGAACATGAACAATGTTCTTGCTCCTCGCAGATTATGTAGCAAATGTAAAGTAAAGGGTCACTTTAAGACCTTCTGTTCTACATCTTCAGGCAAAAGATTACCATCATCAGCTGTTTATTCAAACTATTTGTTCAACCTCGCATCTGCAGAAATGTGGAAGTAAAACCTTTTCTGCTTCACCGCGTCAACCACGCCCACTTTGAATGCATGGCCGGTCAAATGTACGGAACCCCACAAGAATAAAGTTCCACTCGGCTGATGTGTCGAGAACAAGCCACAAGTTTTTTCATCATGTCTGCAAGAATAATGTAATGCTGTTTTGTTCTTGTGGCCTTGAAAAGAAGAAAATTTTTGCCTCTCGTGGAGTAACTAACAGGCTTTAGAATTTCTGACCAATAGTGCTGATGCAGATAAAGGGATAAAGACTGTAGGGTGCATTTAGGTTATGTGTGTCATTGAAAAAGGTGGATTTATAACTGCTAATGGACTGTAATTCATATGATCATACTTCTTCTGCCTGATCCATGTTAAGCATGTTTAAGACTATTGTTCATATACTTTCTCTCTCCAAACAGACTATGAACAAAGCGTAGCCTGAATGCCAGTACTTTTCCACAAGGAAAATATCATTAGTTTCCTCTTGAGAAAGAGGCAGGGTACAAGTCTAGTGGGGGGTGGGGTGGTAGAGGAGTAAGTGAAATGTGTCAGGGATCTTGAGTGATACATGACAGCGAGAATTAAAACTTACTTGAAAAACACTGTCAAACTCTTAACATGCATTGCATCTTACACAAGTGATGTAGAATAGCAGAACATTAGAGGTGAAGTCTTTCACTAGGGAAACTCAAAAGCAGGTTATTCTGCACATTTAATAATATGTTAAATTAAATAGGCTACTTATCTTCACAACTTCAATACACAGCATTGGAAGAGGCATTCAGATCACAGACGTTTACTTTGTGATGCTGCATAATAAAATCTATCATTACATTCATGTATTTTAAGTCTTATTTAATCAACTGATAATAACTAGATATACCTTGGTCATCAAGTATCAAAAGTACTGTATATTATCATATTGATTATTTTATTGTCATTGCTTAATTAATACTTTATTGGAAATTTGTTTTTGCACTGTATTCCTTACTCACCATGTTATAATATCTTTATGGTATGTTATTTTTTTAATCAATATTCAGATCATTTAAAAAACTAACTGTACTTTAGATTTAGCACACAGTAATAAATTCTGTCATATGAAAGATTACATATTAATTTGCAGAATATCTCGGGAACCACAAAACAAAATTTAACGGGGAAAATTGCGATCACAAGCTTACCTTTTGGGCGATCTCTGGTGAACTCAAGGTAATTCTAACCATCCCAGAAAGATTTAATCCAGCCGTTAAGTGCAGCGTTTTTTTCAGCAACCTTGTGAATTCCACCGTTATAACTTCATTATAAGTCCATTATTTATTACATTTTGTGATTAAAGAAAAATACATTTCAAATCAAAATGATTTGTCATATAGTATTTGTGCTGTTTAGTCATTGTGGTGTTTTGTCACGGTGGTTTACAGAAAAAAATGAAATAAACCTTGACATTGCTTTGGGAAATACTTTTGGTTACGTTAGACTACAGAAAATGGATTAATTGTCTGATCAACTTGGTTACAACATTGTTTGGTATTTATTTTTCCAGTATTTATTGGGCCAGTGCCTGCAGGATGCAAGGGGACTGTGTTTTATTTTGGCACAGATTGTTTTTGTGCAAATTTAATTATCAGTTTTTGTTCAAGCAATCCAGAAGTTTTAGTCCAGTCTTTCTCCAAAGGTTAACCTTAACACTTTTTACATATCTTCATAAATCAGAGGGCTTGGCTTTAGGTGATGCAACAAAAATGTTTCCATTTAGTTTATTGCTTAAAAAGTAGTGATACAGTATCTGACATTATCTGCCCGTTCAGGTCAGTATGTATGAATTAAAAGGCGATAATAGTAATAATAATACATTTTATTTGAAAGCGCCTTTTCAGAACACCCAAGGACATTGTACAGGCAAATAAAACATTGAAAACAGGAAGCTAAAGCAGTAAAAACACAAGCATTAGAGATAACACAGAAAACAAAACAACAGAAAATAAAACAGGGGGAGAAAAACCAAAACAACATTGGAGTGATGCATATGGACTACATATGGAAAAACAATTATTTTTGTAAAACAAACAACAACAAAAACATATCCATCGTCTAAAGCAGTGATTCTCAAACTGTGGGGCAGGCCCCCCAGGGGGTCTCAGGGCTCTGTCAGGGGGGACCCAGCCAGGCCTATTGTTTTTGTACTTCTAAGAAAAAATGAGCATATTCTTTTAAGTACTAATTAACACATGATGATGAATCAAAAGGCATTGCCCCCCCCCCCCCCCCCCTTTAAAAGTCACACTTAAAAAAAAAAAGTCTGACTTCTTGTCTGCTACTTCTCTAACTCAAAAAGTCAAAATATGAGCAATGCAACCTCACAGCTGTCTGCATAGATTGGTATCAGGTGATATTGGATATCTGTTGGACAGTATCGGTATATCGGATATCTGTAAAAGAAAAGAAAAGAGAGAGAGAGAGAAACGAAAAGAAAAAAATAATATAGAATATCTCTATTAAAAAGTTTTTTTTTTTTTTTTTTTTTTTTTAAAAAGTAAAAAAAAAAAAAAAAAAAACTGCTGAGAGATAAAAACCTGTTATCAAGACACTTGCTAAAGAAGTCGGCAGGATAAGTAGGTAACTTCCTTAATTTATTCTGAAATGCATCCCACACACTTCCTTTGAAGTGTGCCTGCTGCATTACAACATGTTGCTATGAGAAGTCAAAGGACATCAGTGCTGTGAGTCACCATGTAAATAGGAAGAGTGGATCATGGCCTTTTAAACATCACACTGTGACTCTAAGAGATCAATTCAACTGTGCTTACACTGACCCCCTTTAGAACAAAGAGTATTAGTAAATAGATTACTAAGAATATCCAATATTATAGTGCTTAATTTAGCATATTTTATATTGGCTTCTGGGTTTCATACCACACAGAATTAAAATGCTTACAGTCTATTTTCTTTGTTTCATAGCGAACAAACACAATGACAGACAACAGACTGACGGGGACTGACTGAATTTCTGGCACTGAGATGTCATATTTCCCAAACAAGCTGTTCTACTCATTTGAAAATGAATAAAAACAAATGCATCCAAGCAAACTTGATTATGTGTTTTCATAAAGCTAACAACCATACTGTTCTAATTTAAATGTATCCAAAACAGCACTTGTGTCCGGCTACAGCGTTAAAACCAGGTGATTATAAATTCCATTAGCCCGTCTTCCGCTGAGAAAATTCTACATAATGGTCCTTTTTAGGACCCGTGGGTCTTTGGTCAGTTTGGAAAGCACCAGGATATGCTCATCACTCTTTACACAAAGTCCCCCTGCTGCTGAGTCCAGCTGTGAGGTCAGTCATTTCCAGCTAAAAATCCTCAGATGGTCTGGTAACAGGAAATTACTGTTTTTTTGCTACCATGATATTAAATGTACACGGTTGGTTTGATTTCAAAAGCATCCTTTCAGACCCCTTCCAACTGACCATGAGGACACAAGGGAGAAAATCTGGTTTTGTTGATTTAGGGCACATTCACTTATCCTCAGCATTTGAACATCAAAGCATCCCCTCTGCTCCTCTTGTCTTCTCTTTAGACTTGGGTAATAGCTCCTGTTTTTAACCTGATAACTTCACCATTTACTCTATTTTTGTCAAAGTTGGGGCAAAATACTGTTAAAAGACACATTTAATTCACCTAAAGATTTCTCCTCCAGCGCTGCCACTGCTGTTTCCTTCTGATTCTGCATTATTGAACATGCTGCAGTAAGGTCAGAGGACCAGGCAGTGGGTCAAAGACAGAATCACTATTATCTGTATTGGACAAAGCTATATTTAAATCAGAGCCAAGACTGTTTTCAGACAAGTAGGCACTACATTTGCTCGTCTTTTTAAATCAATCCTTTACACATTCAGCTGATCCTTTTCCCATCTGTGAGGTGGACACCCCATGAACCTGAATCTACTACCAACAAGAATGAATCGAAAAACTAATTGCCTTATTTCAGGGCCCTTCAATCCCAACACTCAAGGGCCAGTGCCCTGCAGGGTTTAGATGCTTCCTTGCTCCAACACGTCTGATTCAAATAAAATGGATCCAACAGCTTGTAAAGTTCTGCACAATGACCTGTTAGTTTCAGTCAGTCCTCGAGGACCAGCATTGAGTAGTCGTAGTCCACCTTAAATCATAAAAAGCAACATCACTGATTGATTATTAACTGAAATATTTGAAGTTTTTTCTTTTTTCTTTTGTATTTGAATCATTCAAATTTGATCTCAGGGGGTAAAAAAAGAAAACTTTGTTCCTTTGTGCCAGGCTAAACTATAGGCCTACAAGACGTGGATCATCAAACATTTCCTTCTAAAGTCCCCCGAGCTCCCCTATGCTGTCACACATCAGTAGGCACACCATCCAACATCCTGCTCAGGGCACATAGTACGGTATCTGCACTGTGCAGGTCAGTTCATGTCATACTGCAGCTTTTTTTATGTTTAATTTCGCTCAGTTCTTTCTTCCATCTGGGTGTTTTATTCAGAGACTTCAGTCATCCCAGACCATGACTTTCCAGTCACATGTGTGATGTCAAATCTTTAAGAACTTTAAAGGTGGAAGTGCAGTCACCCAGAATGCCAAGGCAATTAAACCTTGTGACCTGCTCCAGGTCAAAGGGAAACTTACATGGGCAGAATCTCTTCACATCAAAAGGATATGTGCAAGGACTGACATGGGAAACTGCGACAGGGCTTCAGCGTAGTTTTTACCTTTCACTTACAACCACAACTTGTAATGGTTTGAGTGAATATTCTGCAGAAATGTGAAACATTTTCAGATGTAATTAAAATTTTAGATTCAAACTTGTTAAAATTAAAGCTTTTTTTTTGAAAGATCTGATCTCTTGTAATGATCTGCCACTTGCAAAATGCTTATGACTGTAACTATTGTAAGACCTGATCACTGGTGTGTTTTCAAGAATGGACACAAATACTGTATACTGTACGTTGGTTGCTATATGATGCATCATCTTGGCAGCTCTACCTTTGAGAAGGCAGGATGCTAACCGCTGCAATACCAACTACACCAAAAAAGTGAAACTCCAGCCTAAATATTTACATATGAGTTAGCCTATTATTGCCTCTACACATCAATGCACTAGATGATGAGAGGTTTAGCTTGTTTCATGGGGAGACACTGAGCTGTAAAATGAGTGCAGTATGAGTGTATGCGTTTATGTGCACAGTGATACTAGCAGCAATGACTGAAGACCAGATGGAGGCAGAGATATGATCAGCTGTTTAATCCCCCCCCCCCTGTTTTTTTTTCCTCCTCCAGGTGTTTTAACAGCATCCATCCACACATTTGACTTCATTTTTTTATACGAATGTTTTACAGTCTGTTGCATTTGCTATCTCCACATGAATGAAAAGAAAAAGGTTTCAATGCAAGACACTGATGTTAAAACAATCGAAGTTTTACACAATTGCCAAAGATAGCTTTTCCCTTAATAAAAGCTGAATAATACACATCACTGGCATAAGCATAGATGTTCCCATTGTTTATAAAGTTTTGACAAAAATAATTTGGACTATAATAATTAAATGTGTTTTTTTTTTTTTTTTACAAGAAATTTGGATGTTAATAAACTATAAATAAACTATAAACCAACAGAGTTTTCAGAACCACTGGGGTGATGTTTTCACACCACCAGATGCAGAGAGTGCTGATGAGGCAGTGTTTTCAGAATCTCATTTAGTGACATACACAATTCATGGCTGGAGGCTGAGAGAATTTACTAATTATGTGTGGAGCATAGAGTAACACTGTTTGACTTGGATGCAATGAACAAGTCTGGCTCCACGACTGAAAAGGAACTCAGACGGTGGAGCCAGCTCTCTCTTTCCTATCAGGAAACCAACCATTTAAAACACAGTGTGCCAAGAACTCCCAGTACTTCCCATCTCATTTAAAATCCTTAATATTAATGTTTGCTGTAGAAAGTGCTAATCATAATATGAACAAATACTTTATTATTTTTGACCAGACTAATGATAAACAGCATAGGCACTTTTTAAAATGTAATGTAGCAGAGAAATCACAAAAAAGCTTCATAGAAAAATGTTTCACATATCTGGCGCAGAGTTAATCAGGGCTTAAATTTCCTGTGGATTTGGTACAGCTGAGCTGGAATCAGGAAATATATAATTATTTTGTGTTTATAACTGAATTAGAGTTAACTACTTAATGAATGTGCCAGTATAACAAGAGGCTGTCTGTAATAATGAAATTACAGAAAAAGTCTGCCCGATAGCATCTTAAAGATGTTACCATGTACAGTATATGAATGAACCCACTGAAGCTGGAAAGACAAAATCCTGCAGAGAATCTGCATACAATTAGTCTCATGAGCAAAACTGAATGATTTGTTTTGGCTTAACAAGGAAGGCATAGTGCTGCAGTTTCTTTCCTTTGGCTCGAGTGTCTCTATGATATTTCCCATCATTTTGTTACCTGATACATTGTCTGGAGAAGGATGTGGTTTTTGAACAGCTAGTTTGCTTCCTTAGTGGAGTTTGCATGTGCTCCCACAGAGCAAAGAGATGGGTGATAGGTTAAAGATTTTAAATTAGCCATGGGCATGAGTCTGTCTCTTTGTGTTAGCTCTCTGATATACTGGTCCCCTTTTTAAATATCCAGTTCTCATAACCCTAAAGACTAAACAAGATGAAGCATATATGACTAACTCCGATTGGAGGTTTTATTCTTATCACAAAAATTGTTCATAACAATTTTGATTTTAGTTGTTATATGATGTCAAGTAAAATATTCATTATTGGATATTAGAAAAAAAAAGTAAATTTCAAAAGAATTTTCAGCAGGAAATATTTGAATGAACTATTCTATGTAAAGGTATGATCATTGGCAAATTAGTGTGCATGCACTGTGGAGATATGAAAGAGCAGGTCCAAATCCACAGCTGCTCTACAGTGTCTGAACAAGGGGGATAAAAATGGAACAAAGCGAAGAAAGAAAGAAAGAAAGAAAGAAAGAAAGAAAGAAAAAGAAAGAAAGAAAGAAAGAAAGAAAGAAAGAAAGAAAGAAAGAAAGAAAGAAAGAAAGAAAGAAAGAAAGAAAGAAAGAAAGAAAGAAAGAAAGAAAGAAAGAAAGAAAGAAAGACAAAATGTAAAATAAAACAATAGATGCTGAAAAAAAGATTAACATTGCTGGGAAATAGGAATAATTTGAACTCAAGAAATCAAAAATATCACTGCGCCAGCATTTATGTCTTTGTGTTTGTGTGCACTTGTGATGCTTGTGCTGCCAGATTTGAAGGGAAGTCTTCTGTAGGTCAGGAAATTCTTTAATGTAAAGAGTTAGCTGCTCAGATAGAGCACAGGTGACATATATGAATTATGTATGAGACAGTGAGGAAAGGCTATATATAAAAAGAACACTAAGATATTCACACCTTCACATGCAGTCGTTGAAAGCCACACGATATGGCTGCTTGTGCAGCTTTATTAAACAGAGAAACAAACTTTGTGCTGCTACAATCACATTAGAATAAGAGAAACCACAATCATGTTTACTGCATATACAGTACAGTATACTGGATGCATGAATTTGTGTGAGCTTGTTTTTGCATATATAGGCAACCCAGAAGCTACTTCTGTCACAGCAGGACTGTGCTTCTCTTCCCACAGGCCCGGGAGCAGTCTGAAACTACACTTCAGCGCCCAATAACAGCAAACAGCTTTAAGAGGAAAGTCTAAGGTCTCTCCATCTGTTGTTCTGTTCAGGACCAGCCAGGAGCCACGGTAAAATTACAAATAACAAACCAGGTGACAGCAGTAACATGATGTACTAGAAGTGCTTTTATGATTGATGCTGCAGATAGTTAGCCATTTTCCCCTTGGTTCAGTTACTGATGTCTGAAGCTTTGGTGGTTTAATGCAAATTCAATGGCTGTTGGAATGTGTGTGCATTCCTTAAATAAGTTAATTTTATGGTATAATGCTAGTTTGGTCATTTGAACTCTTAGTCTCAATGTTCATAGGTTCTAGACTGAGTCTACAATTTAACAATTTCAGATGATGAAGACGTTTAAGATCATTGATAATGACCTGTTCCCATAACTGCTCACAAGTACTACATATTTTGTTCCTAAAACTTGTTGTAAACATTGTAGCTGTCTATCAGTGTAAAATGAGAAAGCACACATTGAGCTCATCCTAATAACTTTATCTTCATCAAGAAACTGAAGTGCAGATCAAAACAGAATCACTTTCTCAGACCCTTGCTTTCCCTTTCAAAATAAAAGCTGCCAGTATATGGTGTAAAACATTGGCAACACCTCTAAAACATGTCAAGACAAAGCAAGTGTGGATCAGTTGAATGACAACAGATTTTAACCAAGATTTAAATGCCTCATAAGCCTTGCTCATTTTTTTTTTTTTATTTGGCAGTCATTCTTATCTTTTACAGTATTTTTTCAATCAGAGGAAGGTTACAGTGATGAACCAGATCATTCTCACCATGCTAGGGTTCATTTCTTTTCTTTTCTTTTTTTTCTTTTTAGCATTTTCAGCTATTTGTCTAAATTTCAGTACCTACCAGTTTACTTTTGTGGTCAATTCTTAGTGTTCTCATGAACTTAATTTCAGTTAAACAAGCAGCTGTGTGAGAAAATGTTTAGAAACTGCCAGGTTGAACATTACTCAGCAGAAGAATACAGTTATGTCAGATGCAAAACAGCTGAAAGTGTCCCTAAATAGATAGGACAAAAGATTGAAGCCGAAAAAGGAAGAGTGAGCCATGAACACAACAGGGTCCTGAAACATGACTGCAAATGAAAGTTCACTTCTCCTCTTGTCTGCTTCTCAGTTAACAGACAAACAAATTTTGAAAAGCTGATTCATGATTCATGTCTAGTTTGAAGTAAGGCTGTGTAGTAGGGTGAACATGGCTGCAACCAGTCTCCATTACTTTTAAAGTCAGTTAAAATAGGGTTGAAAAGAGAAGCTCAAAAACTTTGTGTATCCTCAGAAGCCACAACTATGGTTGCTTATTTGTCCTCAATGCTATGGCTGGATTTAAACTAACTGATAAAGACTAAAACAATGGCTCTGGGAGCCAGGCAGAGTGATGATAGCTGACATTTGAAACCTGTAAAGATTCACTAAATCTTAAGGGATTCAATGAGGATTATAGAGGAAAAATAAAGGAGGCCACTAGGATCTGCACTCTTACATACACAAACAAGTAAAATCTAGGCTGCCTTTGTGAAGTGGTACCTAAAGAACAGCGTCCAAGAGTGCCTCATAATTAGCCTTTCAACAGGCCGGACACTGTTAATCTTAATCTGTCTCTTATCTCTGGTTCCAGACGAAGGAAATTAGTGGCCTTCACCCCACCACTTGGCTTCTCTTTATGCCCTGGCCATCTTTCCTTATTTCAGCTTTACAGAACCATGTGGCCCAAAGCGATACCACAGCAGACCATGGCTAGCTCATTAGCTCTATTCTTATTTTGTCTGATGAAAACGTCCCCTCTGTGGTATCTGTGCGTCAGTGACACTGATTTTTGTAACTTGAAAGGCTGTTTAATCATGTTACAATTGTGGAAGAGTGCTCATCGCTCTTGTCAAGTGAACACAGATGAAGACGTCTCATATATACAGCAAGGTATGTGGACTGTTTGTTTCTTAAATATTCTTATAAAATTCATCTCAAGCTCACCTGATATGTGAGAGAGATCTTTGATTTAGCAATTACGTCTGGCGTCCTCCATAACCCATCAGTTTCAGATTAATTAGTTGATAGCATTAAAATATATTATTTCTTGTGTACTGAGGTACACATTTAACCTCCAGCAATGCAGTTTAATCTTTAAGTGTATTAGAAAGTTACATAGCAGTTACAGTCATTCCATTCACAGCACAGTAATTCCATCACAAAATGAAATAGATAAGTACGTAATGAAAAAGTAAATGTTGGGAAAAACAACAACAAAAATGGAAGACAATGTGATAAGACTTGGTGAAAATATTGAAAGTGCTTGCGCATCTTATCTATGGAAGGTTTTATTCTCTCTCCTTTCAATAAAAGATACATCATTAGTCTTTTCTCAGGAGAATGACACTTTCAGCATGGTCTCGCCTGCACCATCTGATTGCTATTTCACTAATATTATTTTATGCAAATGCATTTTTATTCTCATCTTCTTTTTCATGTTCTATGAAACGTCTGCTATGCTATTGCCTGATCTGCTTACATGCGGGAAAAAAAATGCCTGCCCTACAATTCTGCTGTCTTCTCTTCTGTGGTACTGTAGGTATAGAGATGTGAGGGGGAGGGTGATTCTGAAAAATACATAAAAAATAGGTTCTTTCCCCCTCCATCCGCCACCTCATAAATATTTACATGAATTTCACAGGGAGATTCCACAAGTGGCAATTTCTTGCCATCACAAAAATGCTTAGCTTCCAATGAAAGGGTTTAATGGGTTTAACTGCAAAACGGGTGTCGGGATTTAACAGTGATGATAATAACTATGATATCAAAACAATGAATTATTAAAATCATGCAAATAATACAGATTATAATACTGTGATTTGATCTTTGCAAACAAAAATATACTATAGCATTATATGATGAAGAATCTTTCCTTGTGTGATTCTTTGTGTAATTGATGTTGATTTTTCTATGAGACAGACGGTCTTAAACTGTTCTACACTAACACATGAGTTATCACTCTGACTCACCAAGTCCATCAATCTGGGAATTCATCAAAATACACTCTTTGTGCTTTACCATCTTCACATTTGTGGCAACATTTGGACACTTGTCATGGTGTTGCCCGCGCAGCCACCAGGGGTATAATCTTCACACGCAGTAATTATACAGCAAGTCTTAAGTTTATAAATCAACACATGGACGAGTTGGAGAATTCATGGTGCTCACTATTAAACATTTTTTGAGAGTTGAACTGTTTTTCATTGTTGTTGGTATGTGTGCTGTAATTTGGGATCACATATAGAGATTTTAAGGTCAGATTTTATCTGACATATTTTCACCGTTTTTATTTACAGGTGTAGAAATGTTACATTACCGTACATGTTCCCTTGCACATTTGTCTATTTTACTCACTTTAAAAGCCCTGACAGGTTCTGATATTAAAGATATCAAGTGCACAAATGTGCAAGGGAACATATAAAATACATTTTATTAAGTTACATTTTCAAACAAAACACAAAAAATGGTCCCGTTTTAATTAAACTTTGACAATGCTTTAACACTACAGGTTTCTCTTCATGTCAGTGATTATTTTGGACAGGAGATTCATTTCATAGCTTTTAAAGACAATTACTGATATCATGCTGCCACTTCATGCATCTCTTTTCAGACCATTAACGGTGAACTATAGTGAACTAGTAAAATCTATTAAATCTGCAGCATAAATTTTAGAGAGAAATATTAACAAGTATTTACTTGTTTATACCAGCTTTCAAAGTTCACCACAGCATTGGAAAATACTCATGTTATGTTAGTGTAAGGACAAGAAGAGGCACAGTTCTGTAAGTGTCAGAGCTGCAAATGCATAAGGGGAAGATGAAAAACAACAAAGAATCACTTTTACAAACAGGAAGAGCATGGTAGAACTGAAAAGGTCATGAAAAAAGTGCCCAAAAATCAACTTTGGAATAAAACTCATTTTAATTCTCTACAGAAAAAGTGAAAAAAAACAACTTCTAGTGGGACATTTCTGAAAAAGATATGCTGACACTGCTGTTCACCTTGTGATAGGTAATGTGTGATTCAACACTGATGAGTGTTATTTGAACTGTTAACCTGTTACTGTCGATCAAATTAGATTTTTGCTTAAAGACACTGTTGAGGTGTGAGCTTGCAGAAAGGTGTGAAACCAACTGAAAAATTCAATTCATGAAGATGCAGAAATTGTAAGTAAACAATAGAAAAAAATTGATCTTTTGCGAAAGCTTGTGGTGAAATGATGGTCAGAGCTACAAAAAGCAATATTGATTGGATGACAAGTGTTCTGCTGTGATACTTTTTTTTCCCCTGTTGTGATACTTGTTTCCTATTTTGCTAACAAATGTTTTCCTTTTGGTTGATATCAACATGGTATGTTAACACCCCAGCCCACATTGTTTTCTTTTATGGAACAGAGGGGCTGCAAAGATATGGTGAGCCTGAGCATCCTAGAGGTGATTTTAGTGTCCTTGTTATAAAACAAAGGCAGAGAACCCAAATGATCCAGTAATTAAAATGTCATTAATTTGTGGTGTCTTATCAGACCTCACAGACAGTTCTTAATGCTGGCCTGTGAGGAAGATAGAGCTTCCTTGTTCCCAGACAGCGCCACATGCTGCAGCCATTTTCACATCAGCTATCTCAGTAATGGGATATATAGCTGCAACAGACTGCACGGCAATTTGACAATTAACCAATTACATTTCTTCCATGCAATACCAGGATTGGTTTGCAGGAATAGTTGCCTCATGCAGATATCTCATTAAAGAAGTAAATTAGGTTTCATGATCAGTTGCTTTGATGATTCGTAGTCCTTTCACTTCACAGCACAGGCACATGTTCACCCATGAACGCAGGAGTACAATCCGCCTCGTGAAAGCAAACATTTGGTAATGTATATACACATATATCGCCTATCAGACACATATTAAGCAGGGGAGGCCAGCTCATTTTCAGGGAGACATTTTCATTTCAGTGTTGTAAATGGAGCCGCAGCCTGATATGTTTTATCACTTTCTCCAAATAATTGTTCTCATGTTCTACAAAAATAACAGAAGCTAATTTACTATTTCATCTGTCTTAAGTTTCCATTCCACAGTAGGAAGTAAACAAATGCTCCATATAAAATAAATCTAAAACAAAAACACAAATATTAAATTTATCCTCTTGAGCTGTAAGAAAAGTTGATGAGCGTATCATAGATGTCTTTCAAGCCACACTTGCATTCACACACATATGGTACGTTAGATTAACACAACAGGACAGAGAGCCAAAAAGCTGTTTAAAAGTGGGAAAAAAAAAAAAAATTTTTTGTCAAATCTACCTATGAATCCCCTCTATTCGCTGCCATTTTTAAGAATCTATGTTTAACAAGAGCCTGCTGGGTCTCAGAGTGCTGTTCTAGACAGACTGCAGGTCTCATGATGTAAATCAAACTGGCTGAGTGAGGGCTTGATACAGCAAAGGCTGTTTACTCATCCCGGGAGCAAAACAGCTGGTGTAATCTTTTCTGGCGATGTTTGAGCTTTCACCCGTCTGAAAGAGGTCACGATAGGTGGCCTAACCTGAGCAGATGAGAACACAAGTGAGGACAGCTGCTCTGGACAGATGCTGCCATTTGGAGAGAAATTGCCAGTTTAGACCACCCGTGTTATTGGGCTTGGTTGTCCAGACAGCTCCCGGATTAGAGTCACCACTCAGAGAGCTCCCACACAAATGTAGCTTGATTAAAAACAGTATCTAGATTTTGTGAGCAGGATAGCAGCAAGTGTGTTGCTTTTACCTCTGCCAGGGGTCAGTGGCAGTCCTACGCCAACACAATAGGGGGCACATTCATGAGTAAATGACACAACAAAGAGCTTTCAAGGATTTCAAAATTTGCAAAAAACTTACAACAGCAGTTTAGTTGCATTTTCAAAATATAACTGTTTGACCAAAAATGTGCAAATCTCAGTGCTCCATATCAGAGAGAATATATGGTGCGGTGTTTGTCTCAGCTTCACATCTCAACTTCAGATAAATAACACAACTAAGCAGGGGGGTCCAAGTCTGTTGCCGGGTTCAAGAACGAAGGTTTATTAATCAAGATCCAAAGTAAAGCAAGAGTAAAAGACACGCGACATAAGAGGGCAGACACTGGGGAGGTAAAGGACAACGATGTAGCTAAGAAAAACAGAAAACCGAGGGTATATATGCAGAGGGATTAACAATGAAACGAGAAACAGGTGGCACAGATTTTAGAGTGAGACCAAGTGTGGAGGGAACAGGAAGTAAAATGAACATAACACAGAAAGGTAAAACTCTACAATTAAACAGCAAACAAGATGGGATATGACAAGACAAAACACACAGACCATGACACACACTGTGTTTAACAGCAAGATATTGCAGGGTATCAATGTAGTTTATTTTCAGGTTTAAATAGAATGAAATCAAAATTCTGCATGTTTCATGCTTGTTAAGTATCATTCTGAGATAGAAACATATGGGGGAATTTGGCTCCTTGGCTCTCTGAGCACTTTTCTGGTTTCAGAATATTCTAGTGCATAAAATAGTGCACGTAAAAGAAAAACGCCTGCAAACACTCAGATTTACAGGTTGAGAAAGATGCCATAATTCTAAAATGTTATTTATAGGCACAAGTCTAGCTGGTAGGTCAGGCATGCTTCTGAATCAAGGAGACATTTACAACACAAACTGTACCACCAATTTGTTATGGCATGGTGAAAAAATAATCACGAATATATATATATATATATATATATATACGATTTAAAAAGACACAGCAGGATCATAAATCAACATAAAGACCAGTAATATGGTGAAAGTGAATCTCAGAGTATGTGAAACCAACGCTGTATATTTTTAACACCTGGGTTACTTGATGCTGCTCCAGTTCTGAGGTCATACCTGTAAGGCTGTAATATTGCTCTTTTCTCAGATAACCCTATCAATGTATTGTAGGAACTCTGCAACTCATTCTGTCATACAGGGTGGTTTTCTGTACGATTTAACTGTCATATTACATCTGCATCTGCAGCAGTGCTATTGAATCCTGAGTCGAAACCCCTCATTAGTGTTTCAGAGCACTCTGATTGCTGATTGACCAGACTACGATTGCAAGCATCAAAGCTATTTTCTTCCACCAGTCACATCCTGCTCCACATTCCCGTCTTCATCCTCCCAGTGTCTCAAAATGTAAGCGTTTCTGAGGCTTTGATTAAGGTCCGACCCGATTTCTTAATCTGTGCTTGACAATTTAGTCATTTTGTGAATTTTAAACATCTGAAAAAAAAAAGAACTCTGAAAAGGCCAAAGAAGCCAATTTCTCCTTTGAGTAAGTTTTTGATAACATGAGAAATTTGCACAGACTCAGAAAGGAAACTGCAATAAACCCCCCGTATTGCTCACAAAATGACATTTTATCAAAATAATATGGTAAGTAATGCTTAGTTGGCTTGTGGCCTCCTGACATTGCTTAAAATAAATACCCACTATTCTGATGTCAGAATTATATTCCCCACTTTTGGGAACTTTATAGCCTTCATATCACTTATGAGCATTAAGCAGCAGCCAGCGCTTATTCCCAGAATATGAGTGTTTCCTGCAAGCATGTCTTCATCCCATTTGCAACCCAGTTTTAGAACTTGATATATTTTGTGCAATGAAACTTGGTGGAACTGTAGAGATGAGGTCGTGATTATTCCTAACCATTTCCTTTTCTTTTCATATTTTTCTTCCCTGATGTCAAAGCCCATGTTTTGGTGTTAAGTTTTAATGACATGCAGCATTCACTGGCAGAGATGAGAGGACGGCTGGTTTGAGAGCCTCTCTGAAGTCTAATTCTACACCAAAATAGCTCGTTTGGCTTCCCCACCAATTGGGTATGATCTCTAGCATCTAAAACTGTAAATACATTTTAAAAGCCTAAATGCAAATGGGAAGATTTTTTTTTTTATTATTTCTGTAGGGATTTGAATATTGTAGTTGTTTATTCGTGACTCTCTGAGGATACAGAATGTGTAGGCTGTTATGTATCTTGTTGAAAAAAACAAACAAACATGTGACTACAAAGATTGCTAGCTTGGCGAAAGGTTTTTATCACTTTTTGGAAAAAATTTCACTCTCGGGAAAGAAGAAAAAGGACCACTTGTTCATACACTCATAAATGGGGCCTGTTTAAATGCATTTTAACAATTATGATCAGGTTTTTTTTTTCCCAACCATCGCTAAATAGTTTGGATTGATAACTTCAACTAAGTTGTGTTATCACTTTAACACCACCAGGGAGTGAAACAAATGTAGTCCCAATGTGTTCTGGTATTGAGTTGTCACCAAGGCAACCAACAAAACAACGATGAAAGTGGTGTTGTAATGTATGTATAACGTCTGTATACGTTGAATGAATGTATGTATAACCTTAAGTATGATTGCTTCCTATGCTTCATGCAGTAGGGATGCATGACAGGATGTCCTCAGTCTCTTAATTCTCAACATTTTAAAAAACAGAGGATTATTTTGAACACATGCTCTTTTTAAAAGGCAAGAAAAACAGTCTAGACAAAGACTTATTTCTCAAGTCAATAATTTAATTGCATCATGCAAAATATTTGTTTGGTACTAGGTTCAGACAAACTTATGCAGTCTCCCACATCAGCTGGCTTGAACACTGAACATGAGTTACAAAAACTTTTTATGCAGGCACATGAGGGCAAAGCCTTCCTCTATCTGTCCAAAATCGCTTTTCACAAGTGATAAGAGTTAATGAAAAATTGCAGTAGGGAGTATTCTCACTGTGTTCTCATGGTGATATCTGTGAGAATGGAGAAAACAGGGATGTCTCTGGAAACAGAGAAACCTCAGGCCGCATTATATCACCCAAAATACAGTTTAATGATTAAGATATTTTGAATAAACAAGTGCTTTCTAATTTCCAACTCTAACAACTTGAAATTGAAATGTCCTCATGAAACACATTGCGGAAACTGATTTGTTCAGCTTTTTTACCCAAACAATAAAAAGACACTGCATCCATCTCAGTGACCTACGGGGATATGATACGCATCCGTTTAAAATGTCCCCTGGGTTTTGATCATGGATGAGATAATGGTTCCCCTCTAGAAAACCTTTAAATACCTCTCTGCTTTCTTCTGATGTTAAAAGACAAGCTCAACATGGCTCACGTCCAAAAAAGATCCTCTGTGGTCTGTTTTGACTGTGGTCTTACCTCCTGCAGCTCTGACAAGGCTGAATAGCAATTATAGCACCAAAACACTTCTTCTTTACCCCCTTTTTATGTTATTCGTTCTATCTTTTTAAATTCATTTCTATTGGGCAAACATGCAAGATTAAATAAATAAATTATATACATATATGTATATATATATATATATATATATATATACAAACAAAATATACAAATATATACAAACAAAAACTGAAATTCTCTAAACAAGAAGATGCTTCAGTCATGTTCAAAAATAGATATGATAAAGATAGCATTCAGCTCCTCATATCACTTCTAATACATTTGTCCATACCACAGTATCACTACCTTGAGGGCATTTGTTTTCACTTTTTTTTATACTAATTGGGTCCACAGAGGATGTGGAATAGCACGTCTATTGAGCCAACAACCAAAGAAGTTATTTAAACAAGGCTTACAAACCTACAGGCAACAAAAGATAAGTGCACTGAATGCTCCAAACTTCACGCAATTATTCTTTTATGTCAGAACTTACGATGACATACAGTAATCATAGATTGCTGTGTTTGACCTTGTGAGCATTTTGTTGTTATGAGTCACCAGTGACAAGATAGAAAAAAAAAAATCATATCATTATCAGGTACAGTTTTAAAGTAACACACCTTTTTTGTTTCAAAATATACAGATGCAGGCATGAAAAAGTTCTGCCTTTTTCTGCCAGATGGTGCAGTATTAGTGCTAATACTGCACTATCATTCGCTGAATGATTTCTTCCGCGAATACATCATCACGCACGGTGTCCAAACTTGGCAAGTATACCCAACTGCAGCCACAGACCCAGAGGCGTGTCATGAAAATGGGCGTAGTTTGCTGTGAAAATAGGCATAGTTGGTACTAATGTGGGCGGGTAGTCGTTAGGGTTAGGGGAGGGGTTTGGGTTAGGGCCCTGTCCCAATACCCGCACTTCCACCCTTGTGCCCCTTGAATGCACGCTTCCGCTGAGGGGTTGAAGTGCGTAGTGTGTCCCAATTCTCCAGGGCTGCTCGAGCGTGGAAGTCCGTCACGCCCGCTTTGCGCCCTCAATCCCCACTTTAGTGAAGTTCGCGTCTACACAGACTTCATCGAAGCATATTGCCCATAATTCATTGCTGCATGTGACGTTTTGAACCATAAAGGCGGAACATGTCCATGTTTGGTGATGAGCTCCTGCCTGTGGTGAAAAAAATGCTGGTTCAGATGTAAACATTGAAATATTTAATCTTTTATGCTGTACTGACGTTTGCCATGTTACTTCGAAATATACTTTGAATATTAAAATTCAAAGCATTTGAATAATGAAAATGATCAGTTTACTGATAAAAGTAATAAGTAAATAAAATTCTTTATTTAAAAACTTTATTTATATAGGTAAGTCCAGTCGAGAAGCAACGTCTTTAACAAGAGAAACCTGTTTACCTGACATAGTTTAGTTTAGTTTAGTTTATTATGGATCCCCATTAGTCTTCACCAGTGAAGACTTTCTTCCTGGGGTCCAGATCAACATAAACTTTGAACATACAATCAACAAAAACACAGGTTAACTAAATTAAAACACAATACTAAGCAAACATTTTAAAAGAAAAAAGCACAAACTAAATAAGTATACAATACCAAAGCATCTATTTACAATGAAATTAAGAATAGAATAATTATGTAGCCATACTTCCATAAGCCTTACAACTCATGATATCAATACAGGTCTCAGTTCCCAATATAACTCAAACAAACTTATACATGTTTTTATGGACATGGACATTTATGGACATTCTGCTAACGATAACAGTCACAGAGCATCAATTTAATCATTATTACAGTATACATTTGTTTGGAATGTAACAGTTATTTAACCTGTACTGGTGAAATTATACAGCCACTTACATAAATTAGTTCAGTGATTAATTAAGCTTGTGTGGATTTCATAACATCTATTTTACTAGAACAGATGAAATGAACTTTATTCAGTTTATGTTTGAAAATGACGCCTCTTCACCAGGAACAGAGATGAAGCTGAGTTTGGAAGCAATGACATGAAATGATGTGGTGCAAAATGGAGGAACCATCACTGTCCCAATTCTACCTTTGTCCCGCACTTGCAACCTGCACACTCCAACCCTTAATGTGCACTTCTGATAAGTGCGCACTTAACACAGAGGTGTAGAACTTAGGGTGGGTATTGGGACAGGGCCTAGGTTCCACTGACTCCAATGGTCGGTGTGGTTTGTAGTGGCTCCGGCTGCAGCTAGGTGCTACTCAAGCTTGGCATGTGGAAACGTCCTTGTTCCGGGCATTCGTTTAAGCTCTGCGATCGTTCCCCTTTGGAACGCGGGCGTTTCTCTGTGCGACTGAATTAGCAGACAAGTTGCCGGTAAGTGGCAGTAACACCTTCAATGTTTCAAATTTCCCTTTAGGGAGGACAAAAGAGAGACAGTCAAAACTGTTTCAAATGGGTTGCACTATAAACACAGGAAAAGATCAGTTTTAATGTTTTAATCAGTTTCATAAAAGATAATGTTTGACTGGCATGCCACATTTCATCGTTCATGATTTGGGACAAATCAGGGATTTTCTCATGGTATTGTGATGAATAACATCTAAAGTTTCTTGTTTTGACAGAAACCTTCTGTCAGCCTTTGTTCGTGTGGGAAAAAAAACAAACAAAAATAAAACAATAAGAATCCACCAACCATTCAATGTAAATTCCTTACCTCAATGTTTAAAAACATTTCATGAGTAACATTGATTATTCAAATAAATAACAGGATTTAACAGGATATTTTGAGATATTTTTAAAATATATTTTGTGAAAAATTAATAATAAAAAAGCATTATAATTGAAACTTGTGAATCTCAAAAGTCTTTAAGTGTTAAATTGTGTTTTCGAACTTCTGTATCTTTAGTTTGCTTTTAGAAGGTGAAAGTTCACAAAGACGCATATTTCACTTTCCTTTGAAAGTGCTTAAGTCTTCAAGGACTAATCAGCCTCAATTCAAACATTAAGTACCTGCAGCAGAGAATCTGAGTCCATATTTCTGTTCATGCTTCATGCAAGCGGTTAACGAGGCCGTGGATTCTCAATTGACTGGAACTTGGTTCATGTATCTTTCATAGAGTCTGCTACTAAGCTCTTGTCACCTCTATCATCCCATCTCATCGTCACTGAGGGACAAGGACCTCATCTCCCCATAGAATGACTCTTCTTTTGATCTCTTCTTCACCATCTCAGGTTTCCATTTCCAGTCCATAAAATCAGCTCATTGCTAAATGTGTTGCAATAGTGGAAAATTAAATATAGAACATCTTTAATTTAGCTGCATAGATGACTTTCAGTACTTTAGTCTTTCATTTTCATAATCAAAGGCTCACGATATCTAATAAATTAATATCAACACAATTAAGTTAACATTCTTTAGACTTTTTAAATACGCTAAATTTGTTCTCTTAACTAGACCTCGTCATTAAATTCTAATAATTATCAGTCCTTAACCATTAAGACGTTAATTTTACATCAGGCAAAAGTCCCCATTACAACATGGAGGTCTAAAGAAGCAGAGAAAATAGCATCATCCTTCACTGATGGTGTTTACTACAAAAACACAAGTACAAACTGTCCATGGTAAGTTGTGCAATACACCTTTCATCATCATTATCACCACCGCAATTTGCCCTCTGTGGCTTAGCATCAGCCATCTAATATTAATAATAATATTGTTTTTGATGTTGACATCATCAGGCAGCAGTAAAATAATTTGTCACAATTTATTAATTTGCTTTAAAAAAATACCAGTTTTATACTGTTGTAACTGCACTGATGGCAAACCTCAATGGTAATCTAACATAGCTTGTTTGTTTGTACTGTATATTTTTCACACATACACATGGAGTTATGTAACTTAAATCAACATTAACCAGATAAAACAAACACACAGGGGTTTAATTGAAAAGCAGCTCGTAGCAAATTTCCTGCATTTTCTCTCTTTCTCTCTCTCTCCCTACCTTGGTAAAATGAAAATATTTATTCATACACAGCCTTTTCTTATGAATGTTTTCCCTTCCCACCTCAGGTTTGCATAGTTTGGCGATTCTTTAATCTCTCATCTCATTTAATCTGTTTGCTAAAACTAAATTTATTCATCAGAGTAAATATGCTGTAGAATTAAGCTCCTTGCCCAAGAAAATATAACAGGAAGTAATCTATAAGGGAAATAAACATCCAAATAGATATACAAATGTTGAAATTGAAAACATCAGGCTGCTCTGTTACTCAGTGCCACATAAAACCTTTGGAAATCATCTTCTTTCCTCTGACTAATATAGTATCTTATAACTGCAGGAAGAGGCTTTACATGCAAGTTTTTGTGACATGAGAGATGAGGAAGTGAAATATGTTTTTTTTTTCCAATTTCATCTCTATTTATACAAGTTGTCTCTTTGAGATCCACAATCTCATCTACAAGAGAGACCTACTTTGATTGAAAATAAAAACATAGCAACAAAACAAGCAATCAAGAGGTTTGACTCAGTTAAATAAGCTAAAAAAAACAGCCTGAGCTAAACTCAAGAGCAAGTTTCAGAAGAAGATATGTCTTTTTGTCTGTGCAAGGTGGAAAGCTTCAGATCCCGTTGCAGACTATTCCATGTTGATGGAGCAGAGTAGGAGATCCCCCCACCCCAAGTTCTGACTGTACTGATGGAACAGTATAGGAGATCAAGTCTGGTGAGCAGTGCTTGACATTAACTTTTTTGCTCATCAGCCACTGTGGCCAGTGGTTTTCCAAAACTAATAGCCACTCAACATTTTCACTAACCACAGTTTTGTTGTTGAGAAAAGATGTTTAATAGAATTAAAGTCGACTATGGCCTGCTAAAATTTACTTAAACTAGATTTACAAACTTTGTAAGGGTAAATGACTCTTGTACACATTCATATGAAGCATAGACTGTATATAATTACTGGACGTAGCTTCCGGTCTCTTCTGAATAGAGAAATGTGAAGCCAGTTGGGCGTGTCTTACCGTCGCCATCTTGCCGTGTCACGTACGTCGTCACTCCAGGAAAATCCTAAAATGGGCACAGCGCGGACGCGGGGCAAATGATTGACAGCTGACGTACTGTGGGCTAAACGCTAACTGAGCTAACACGAAACTAAGAGGAGCTAACAAAGATAAGCCCCCTAAGCGGCATGGTTAAGGTAAGACATGCTTAAACTTGCAATTCGCTGACTAAACACCGCCGTTGTGCGACTCTGTAACAAACTGAGACCTTATTAAGAGCAAAGAAGGAGCTAACTAGGAGCCTCCGGTCGGCAGGCGGAGCTTCCGGTCTGTCATAAGGACACGCCCTTAATTATGTGTAATTTGAAGAATAAATAACATCTAAACGAATGAGTTATAAAAAAATTCACCCCCCTCACAGTTGACATGAAGGTAAACTTGACCTAATAAACCTAAAATGATTTTTTGAACCAGGCTGTAAACCTGTTTATTTCTGCTGTGAAGTTGGCGTTTTTAACATGGGAGTCTATGGGGATTTGCTCGCTCTTGGAGCCAGCCCCTAGCGGATGAAGGGAGGATTACACTATTTCCAACAAGCTAGCGAGCTTCACTGTTCTGAGGCGGAGTTTGCCCCTTGATATGAAGGCTACATAAATTGTTTAACATTCTAGGTCATTATCTGTCATTCAGCTCAGGTAAAGTTCTGTGTAAAGTTCCTTTTATGTGAAAATATGCAGCGTACTGTACAAAGTAATAAAAAAATGTGGTTTCTTTTTGCATTTTAAAAAAGGTGCAGGGGAGTAAAAGATTAATTTAAAAGTTAAATCAAATCAAGTTTATTTATATAGCCCTTTACAGTACCCATTGGACACACAAAGTGCTTTACAGAAAAGAGACTATGTAAAAGATGTACATTGGGACAGGTGGGGTGGGGGGGGGGGAGAAAAAAAGAAACCACTGTCCCGCCCTTTGCAGAGGACGTGATAATGGGTTAAAAAAAAAAAACAACCTCAGTACAATTAAGCACGTATACAGACAATCACAACATCATGACACATGTGGTAGGGAGGAGGAGGGGTCCAGAGCCCAGTGAGGGAGGAGACGCAGCCACAAAGGGGGCGCATCTTTCCATCCTCCACCGATTTCTGGTGGGAGGAAGTTAAGGACCAGCAGTGCAGTAGGATGTGCGCATCAGTGTCGTGAAAATGTGTGTGCGTAAGCGAGAGACAGCGGCTCACGCACAGTCCGTAGATGATAGAGACGGCCTTCAGAGAGTCCCAACTGTTCTCGTGGAGGGGGGGGGTGCAGAGCCTCACTTCTGCAGTTTCTCCAAGGACATTGGGGAGTTAAGGAGCAGCTGCAAGGCCGCTCCCGGGGACCAGATTGAGATAAGGAGATAGTTTGGGTCCAGGCGGAGGCATGTTTCCGTCTGCCTGTAAAGTCTTCAGCAGGTCTCAGAAGCGACCAAATCAGCCACATTTGTGTTAATTACCCCCAATCCGAGTCTCCAACTGCTCCAGGTGGAACCCAACATCCTTTATGCTGTCAGACATCGTCCCCAGTTTGCCCCACAGGGCATCCACGCGAGTCAACGTGCACAAAGTTTGAGTCTGAGTGTTGACGGCTCGGAGAAACAGCTCAGACGGCCGCCTGCCCACAGCTGCAGTCAGCTTCAGAATTTCCCGATGAACCAGGTACCCGACAGCTCCAATCAGCAGAAACCCAGTTATCATAAATAAAACTGAACTGGAAAAAGTCTGACAAGAATCTCTGTCTGTTTCAGTATTTATTTACTGCAGTAGACTAAATAAGCAACTACAGAGAAGAAAAAACCAAAACAAAAGAGACCGCTAATTCTTTTCATCCCCACAGCCTTCATCCTACAGTCACTGTCTGGTTAATGATGATGATAATAATAATAATAATGCATTCGATATATATTGTGCTTTTGCTGCTGGACACTCAAAGCGCTCACATTGGATCCATCATGTGTTCACTGCTCCGTAATAGTGGATGCTAAAGCTTTGTGAATACATTGCTGCATCTTTCGGAATGGTTTATAAAACATTCTACCCTGCATGTTCAGAATGTTTACATCCCAAACTTGCATTGATGTGTGCGGCTCTATGAGCACACTGGGGGTCTGTTGCACGAAGCAGGTTCAACAAACTCTGAGTGTAACCCTGAACTCTGAGTTGATCTACTCGGAGATTCGAAACTCTGAGTTTTTCAGTCACAGAACAGCTGATTTGAGTTGGTTTAATCAACTCGGGGTAGTTCAACCCGGGGTTTTAAACATGCTGATCTAGCACCGATTCCATGACTCACCATGGCAACGTAGACGCAAAGTCAGGGCTGCGCTCGCCATTGAATGAAACTAACTTCTAAAGCCTCATATGACGAGTTTGAACTGCTGCTGCTGCAATTAAAAGAAAAAAAAAACAAAGAAAGAAAAAAAAATAATGACGGCGTGGGAGAACAATTAGTTTAAATGCTGTCCTTTACAATCACAACAATGTTATAGAATAGAACTGTTTAATGGTAACGTGACAGTCTGAGATGCTGTCAGTATGATTCCAGACAGTTTGTGCAGGTACCCATTTGGTCAAATGGTGTGTGCGTCTACCTTTCACCTGGGGGGTTGGTGTTTGAATCCAGCTTTGGACTTTTATCGCAGCAATTTTATTGATTTAACTTGGGTGCGATCCCGCGGGGGGAGAAGCGCTTTTGTCGGCAGTATTAAGATCAAATATATCCGTCACATTTCTCAAATGCCCTACATCTCCAATTAAAAAAATCTATTTGGAAAAAAAAAAACGCAGGGCCATAAACAATAACCTATCTGCTTTGAGGGGAAAGCACATGGCAACATGAAAAGAGTCACATCTGGGATCGAACCACAACTTTCTGTGTGACAGAGGTTATCATTGTTAATTTACTCAGAAATAGAAACAGTTAACCCCTTAACAGGCCCCCCTGTAGGCAAAAACGCCTAAAAAATGCATACCCGAATTAAATTAGCTGCTGCTCTTGAACCCTTTGGAGTACATGCAAAAGCTTGGCCTCTCTGTAAAGAAAACACTCTGAATTTTTACTTTGAGCTTTCAAATTCATTGTAACTTTAACTAGCATGTAGTTACTTAATTTGGAACACACAGTAATCAAGCTTTTTTTCCCTTGCCGGAATTTTTTATTTTTTATTTATTTTTTATTTTACAATGCCCACCCACCATGTGAGGTAGAGTTTGGTGGACATTATTGGTGGAGGAGAGACCATAGATCCACCCAGTTGATCAAATGAGACGTCAATCAAAAGGGATGCCTCTCCTGGTCCATCAGACGCTGTAGTATTGAAATATGATACATTTAACAGAATTTATAAGACTTTATATTGAAAATATGTAAAAAAAAAAAAAAAAAAAAGGCCCATGGACGGGCCCTGGCCAGTTAAGGGGTTAAATAATTAGCACAAACCATCTCTCGGAAACAGAGAAACAGGACCGCCAACTGCTACATACGGATGGTGATATGCAAATGTACGGACGGATCAGCTTGTATGTAGATGAATGACTGTGATGTGAAACTGTAACAACAGAAATGACAACTGTCGGGAAATAAAAAAAAAAAAACTTTTATCCGTAGTCTATTAACGATCTCCGAATGTTTAACTCTCCGTAGAAATGCAGCATCTTCATCCATGAAATCCTTATTCAAAGGACACATCTCACCGACTCTGATTTATTTTTAACATGTTTTATTCGAGACGGCAGCAGCCAAAACTCACCGCTGACTGAATGAATGAATGAGAAAAAGAAACCGCGAGTGTGGCTAAAAGTGGGCGGAGACAGAGAGAAACTCAAGGTTTCTCCACACTAACCCGCTCCCGACCAGGTTTGTTTCAGAGAGTCTGTTACCATGGTAACTGACCAAGGGTTTAAGTTACCCCTCTTGTGCAATGTCATATGAGTGTGGTATCCAGGGGGAAAGTTTTGTGTATTTTGCGCATTGATCTGAGTTGTGGGAGTAACGGTAGTAAATGTAGTTCCGGTTCGAGGAGTGGAAAAGTACTGCTGGCGTGTATGAGGAGACCCTGGGTGAAAATAAAGAACATCAACCAGAAACAACCCTTTCCGTTATTCTTTGGAGATAACACATGGTGTCAGAAGTAAAGCGACTCGGACGTGGAACATGGCGAAGTTTAATCCTCCCGAGAAACTGGACTTTACTCGACCGGAGCAGTGGCCGGACTGGCGGCAGCAGTTTCAAAGGCACCGTATGGCCACAAAGCTAAACCTGGAAAATGGGGACGTGCAGGTTAGCACGCTGCTCTATGCACTTGGCAAAGAAGCTGAGCACGTTTTCAACACCTTTGTATTTGAAGAGGTTATGATGACTATGAGACTGTGTTGGAAAAATTAAACACCTACTTCATACCTAAGGTGAACGTTATCCACAAAAGGGCTCGTTTTTATCTCAGAGTGCAGAAGCAAGGAGAATTGGCGGAGGAATATATCTGCATCCTCTACGAGCTAGCCAAGACCTGCCAGTTCGGTCCGGCGAAAATAGAGAATATTCGGGAAAAACTAGTCATCGGGATTGTGGACAAGGAGTTATCAGAAAAACTACAACTAACCGCCGACCTAACGCTGGAAAGAGCAGTGGAAATTCTGAGACAGTCGGAGCAGATAAAAGGGCAAATAAGCCAGCAAGCTAGAGTCAGCTTGACAGACACTAATTACCTTGGTGAAGTGGCGCGAACACAAGCACGCACAGCTCCTACTCCACAGCACAGAGGACGGGGAAGAAAGCACAGCGGTTTCCAAACCGCAAGCCCAGGACACTGCGGCGACAGGGGTAAATGCTCCAGGTGTGGCAAGGATCACCCCAAACATGCAACCTGTGCAGCCAGAAATGCTCAGTGCAGAAAATGCCATATGACTGGACACTTTGCTGTCGTGTGTCGCTCTGCCAGAGTGAATGAGATAACCACAGTGGGGCAGGAAGCTGACCACAGTGGCAGATATTTTCTAGGTGAGATCAAAACAAAGTACACCTACATTGCGGACACCAATACACCATGGACTGTTAAACTAGCCATCAGAGACACTCCTGTGACCTTCAAGATTGATACTGGCGCTGATGCCAGTGTGATTTCAGATGAAACCTATTATAAGTTCAAACACCTGCCTCAGTTAGCACTGACAGTGGCTGACACATTGTCCAGACGGCCACTATGTGCAATACAGAGTGAAATATCAGAACTGACCTGTGATGTTTCGATGTTTGAGGATGCAGCCCACACTGCATGGCCAGTGTCGCCTTCCAAGCTGGAGCAGATAAAGCAAGACACAAGCACTGACTGTGACCTGCAGGTGGTGAGTAAACTAGTAACACATGAGTGGCCAAAGCACCTGGGCAGTGTCCCAGTATGGGCCAAAGCATACCACCAATGGGGTAACAGCCTGTCAACCTCAAAGGGACTTCTGTTGTATGGAGACAGAATTGTCATCCCACACAGTATGAGACGTGACATACTCCACCGTTTGCATGATGGACACCAGGGCATCACCAAGTGTCGTGAGAGGGCACAGATAAGTGTGTGGTGGCCTGGACTAGAGAAAGAGATCCAAGAACTGGTGACAAAGTGCCCTGAATGCATGCAAATCAGACCGACACAGAGAAAGGAGCCTCTGATGACATCCCTGCTACCTCAAAGGCCATGGCAGAAGATCGGAGCATACATCTGAGTATGAAAAGAGAAACAACTTGATTGTCATTGACTACTTCTCTCGCTATCTAGAAATGGCACACTTACCCGATATGACCAGTGGGACCACCTGTGCACGACTGAAGAACATCTTCGCCAGGTGGGGGTGCCCAGATGAGCTACACACAGACAATGGACCACAGTTTTCCAGTAAGGAGTTACAAAGTTTTTCTGTGGCTTATGACTTTAAACACATCACCTCCTGCACCTACTACCCTCAGTCCAAAGGTGAGGCTGAGAGGGCAGTTCAGACGG
Organism: Atherinomorus stipes; assembly: GCA_023101725.1. NCBI lineage: Eukaryota > Metazoa > Chordata > Actinopteri > Atheriniformes > Atherinidae > Atherinomorus > Atherinomorus stipes. Next base: position 172,377 of record JALJCO010009939.1, on the reverse strand, counting down.
CAAAAAAGTGTCTTCGACAGGCTGATCCGTTCCTGGCTCTTTTGAGCTACAGAGCCACACCACTACAAGCCACGGGTGCAAGCTCCGCACAGCTCATGTTGGGCCGTCAGATCAAGACAACTGTGCCCACAGTTGACAAAGTCCTTGCCCCAAAGTGGCCTGACTTCACAAAGGTGCGTAAGGCTGATGCCAAGGCAAAGGAGAACTACAGACGCACTTACAACAGGCGTCATGGTGTTAGAGCACTCCCACCTCTTGTAGTGGTGAAACTTGATGGAGAGTCACAGTGGGAGAGGGCAGGGACAGTCCAACAACCACACATGACACCAAGGTCCTACCTGATCCAGACAGACCGTGGAACACTGCGGAGAAACAGGCGCCACCTGCCCCCAGCCTTTCCTCCTGTTCAACAGCCAGGCGAGGAAGAGAGCACTCAGGCGAGTGATTGACCATCATCACCCTCATGCTCACATCCAGACTCACCTGTCAGAGAGACTGTTCCAGCAGAGCCTAGGGGACATGATCAGGCTCGGGTGACTTCCGTCCATCAGACAGATTTGAAGACTTTGTATGTATTTAATACATAGCTTGCCGACAAAGGAGCAGAATAATCTGCGGCAGCTATGGAGGTGAATTGGCAGTCTACCCCATTACCTCAGGGAAAAATAAGGAAAGATTTGAAGAAGGGACCGAATGCAGATGTGCACAGTTAATGTTGTTCTTCCGTTGTGTTAACAAAACTTTCTTGTTTTTGTTTTATAAGCGGCTGACAAGTGAAACATTTTATTAAGTTACAGAGCTTTCTGCTAGCCTACTCTGGAGGTTAATCATACTTAGGTTAATTGCTATTGTTTCCTATCATTACCTGCCTATGGGTTTATAATTCTAAAAAAAAAAAAAGAAAAGAAAAAAAAACTTGCAGGTTTTCTTGGTTATTGTTTGCACATATTTATATCTATGACTCAAAAGAGGGGAGATGTCATATGAGTGTGGTATCCAGGGAGAATGTTTTGTGTATGCCCGCATTGATCTGAGTTGTGGGAGTAACGGTTGTAAATGTAGTTGCGGTTCGAGGAGTGGAAAAGTACTGCTGGCGTGTATGAGGAGACCCTGGGCGAAAATAAAGAACATCAACCAGAAACAACCCTTTCCGTTTTTTTTTTGGAGATAACACATGCAACAGGCTAGAGTTACTCCTCTTTCTCTGGGTTGAGTTACCTACCTTTGTGTTACGGAAAACTCAGAGTTTCCCCAATTTCAGGGTTAAACAACTCAGGGTTTTCATCAAACCTGCTTCCTGCAACAGACCCCGGAGCTTGGGCGGATCTCCGCTGGCCTGCATCAATCATTTTGGGCATGGCTCAGCCTCGTCACACAGATAGACCACGTCTCCCAGCGAAGAAAACTGGCAGAAAATCACTTAATCCTTGTTAGTTATGATGTCTCCCATAGTGCTCGAGTCTGACATGTTAAATCTTCATCATCACTACCCACAAACAGTGTTATAACAGCTGCTGTATGAGGGATCTGGATTTGACACATTCGGGGGAAACTAAAAACAAAAAAAGACTTCTGCTTCACGGTCTGACTCTGAGCCACATCCAGACAAGTCATGCTTTCTCATGTTGAACATGAACTAAGCACTGCAGGTAGAACTGTGAAGATCGGACGTGCAGGAGGAAAGTTAGAAGTCCCCTTTGGAAAGCCGATCTAAGCAGTGCTCTGTTTCACAACTGCGCTCTCCACAGGAACCGCCTGTAGTGACATTGGCAACAAATGGGCCAATGAGCAAACACTGTGCGCAGGCAGTGCTCATGGGAGTTGTAGTCTTTTAGTCTAGTTTATTATTTCAGATGCCGTTTGAGAAAACTACAATTAAAATGTAAATAGAATTCAACCCACTAAAGTGGCTAGTTGGAGTGGCCGTGTTACCCGCCACTGCTGAAATTCACCCGCATTTGGCAGGTTGGTGGGAAAAAAAAAGAAAAAAAAAGACATAGTTAATGTCAGCTTTAACTACCATGATGCTGCAGCTGCAGATGTTCTGATTCATCTGTCTAGATTAACCCGTGGTAAACAGTGATGTTGATTGTTATTTAATTAAATAATGAAAACTTGACGTGTCGCCTGCACACCTCATGAGAAATGATGTTGACGCAATGCTGCATGTCTACAGTTCTGTATGCAGCACTCTTTAAGCCATCAGTGCATAAAGCTGCCAGTTAACACCTGCTTTTCCGACGCGCTAAATTACACGCAATTTTTTGCGCCCGCTCTCTTTTTTTTTTTTTTGTTATACGGGTAAGATCCCCGAGGGGAAATTAGGGCTCTGCATTTTACCCATCTCTGGACTGTGAGTATCAGAGAGCAGTGGGCTGCAACTTAAGATGCCTGGGGAGCAGTTAGTGAGGATTAAGGACCTTGCTCAGGGATCCACAGTGGTTCACCTAGGATTCGTGTTGGGGACTCGAACCCGGGTCCTCCGCGCCAAAGCCCGGGGGCTACCCACTCCCCACTTACTCCTTTCCGTTGCATGGTTGATAAATCACATTGTGTTAGGCTGAGTTGTTTGCATAGTCTCCTCCCAATATTCTGCACGTGCTGACTGACTAAACTTAAATGGCAAGAATATATCCTAACTTGCATCATTGCAGTTAGATAATTTTTACTTAAAGACACATAACGGAACTTTTAGCAGTTTTCTCAGTGACGCGCCCCCTATCGGCGACTAAACTAGCATCTATCTTGTATCATACCTGCACCGTGATTCACTCCAGCCAGTAAAAGACAGTCTTATCTTGACTCTTGTTCTGTCCCTTCCTCTCTTCCTTTTCCTCTCTTCCTCCTGTAATGTTTCCTTACCGAATCCGACATGATGTGCGTTCAAAACAATCGCGGGGTTGATCCCTGGTTTACATCCGGTTGCTAGTGAGTGACGCGGTGCTGCCGCCAATAGTCGGCTGCAACGTCACAGTCGCGTACGGATGGGAATCTTACATAGTGCTGTTTCTGGGCAGTGACGGCTCGAAAATGCGCAAAATGAATGTCGGTGTGCCATCAAAACGAGTCAGAAACGCAGATTTCTAAGGTCTCAAAGTTACGTTGTGTGTCTTTAAGATGCATATTTCAATCATATAAAGAAAAAAAAGTGGCTTCACAATGTTAGCCAATAAAACCACATGAAAACCTTGTGGTCTTTACTGATTCAAACTAGATTAAAAGCCAGATTAGAGGCATACAGTTAAGGGAACTGTATACTTCAAAGACCATCAGAGAGTGGTCTCTCCAATTTGAATGTTGTATCTTTATTGATCTCACTCTAATGGAAAGGACAACTAAGTGATTTCCTCCTAATCAGCTTTAAATTGCCAAGTAGCTTCACTCATGCAAGTTACAAGCCAATTACCTGCCCTGCACTGGCATTTGAAAGAGGAATCATGACTGGACAGTTCAGATGTCCACACTGAGTTTACCATTTTGATATCTTGCCACAGCTGTGAAAACTCGCCTGAGGAGAATGCAAGTACTGGGAATGGTAAACCACAGTAAATCAATGAAAGCAGCTTTAAGCAGTAAAGACAATGTTTACTAGGAGCGAATCTTAACGAGTGGAAAAGAGGGCAGTGTCAAGCCAAGAAACTTTTATGTGAAACATTTATGGGCAATTAATCTTGGACTAAAGGTACAGTTAAATGCAATGCACAGAAAAAATATAACCCCTTGCACTGTGTTTGTTTGTGTGTAAACATGCAGAAACATAAATCTAATATCACGGTAAAGCTGGGTTGTCAGCCTCTTGGGGTGCTCGGCAGGAAAATAGCCAACAACAACAAACTTGGTTGCAGATACATTTAAATTCAAAGCAACTGCTTTAATTTTATGGCCACAGCAGGGACTACTTTTTTTTTCTTTTCTTTTTTTTTTTTTAGAAAAAAAGCTCAGAGTACTTTGAAAATGAAGTTTAATATTGATTGAATCCACCTGCTGATGCAACTAACTTTGTAGTTCCACCTGATATCTCTGATAGCTTAAGTGCTTAATACCAACAATCAGGATGGTGAAAGACTATAGAGATAGCAGAGTTATACCAATTAAAAATCTGAACATGCTGTGAAGCATTTCAAGAGATAAAGAAAAAAAACACACCATTTTCACAGATAATTTTATTTGTCAAACTGAAAGAGTTTTTATTTGAAGCAACGTAATATCTGACTGTACAGTTACTCAACCTCCTCTGCAGGCTTGAACATAACCATTATTACATCATGTGTGTTTTATAAATGGTAGTTGACACTACTTAGGTGGTAAGAAATAATATTTGACCAGTTGACAAAAACATACAAAGACAACATGGTTTTCCATTCAGCCCCTCCTTTGGACCAATAAAATGAAGTTTTACAATGCACGTGACAACCAGTGGTCATTTGATCCTTATGATATGCAAGACTTGAATGTGCCAGTGGACACCTTTGTTATACTATACAAATTGTACAGTACTGTTCAAACTCATTCATCATGCAAACGTCCTCAGGGCTTTGTAGCAAGCCTGTTCTGTGATACATGCTCACAGGAAGCTAACTACAAAGCTCAGTCAGAGCAGATGCTGCAGCTGTTTGGCAATGAAGCATCAAATAGTCAAAATCTAAAAAGACAACATCAGTGAGACATTTTTTTATGCTTATTCTGTGCCCATGGACCTACAGAGTGACAGTCACTGATTCACACCAAGAACAATTGTCACATAATGATAATCTACAGCAAAGGCTTTCTGTGGAACTTACACATATCACTTAAAATATTTCTGTCTTTAGACACACCAGGGCCTACAGAGTATTAGTATACTATATAAGTACATGTTATTTTGTGTCACTCTGCCAATACCAGAAATCCTCTGGGAGCTCTCCAGTTAATCAAAATGTTTGTGTTTTGTATTTAGGGTTTTTATAGAAATTGGAGAAATTGGAGAAAAGAACATCAAGTCATGTTGAATGTGATATATATATATATATATATATATATATATATATATATATATATATATATATATATATATATATATATATATATATATATATATATATATATATATATATATATATATATATATGTGTGTATAGTTGTTTTTTTGTGCTACTCAATATTTTGGAGCAGGTTTAAATCCAAAAAATGTCTGATGCCAATTTCTATTTGTAAGCTTTAAATTCAGTCACTACTGTTGTAAACAGTAGTGACTCTTCAGTCTTGTCAGGAAATCAAAACTATTGGAAAAAGGCTGAAATTTTAAATTATCATCATATATTTCTTTCCCCCTGTAAATGTCTTATTTTTTCTCCCAGGCTGCATTCTCAGAGCAAATAAATTGTGGTCAGAAAATATGAAATGATTGGCCGAGATTTTAAAAGGAAACATGAAGGGGAAAGTGGATGTAGTGTTTTCAGGCCTTATTGTGAATCTTGAGAGCTTACAGTAATCAAGAGCAGAAACTAATAGAGCTGTCGAGGCCTAACTTCCAGCATAGAAGAAAAGTCAGTTTAACAAAACAACAGTACCCCAGGACTTGATTACTTCCAGTTAATCATCCAACAAAGCATCACTGTTCACTCACAGCAGAATGCAGATTGATGTTTTGATGTGTCATGTTTTGACGTTGGCATAACATCAACCTTAGTCATTTTTTCGTCAACATATTCTAGCATCGTGCAAGAATATGTTCTGTAAATCTGCACATCCATACAGCTGCTATGTGAAAATACCCACAAGCGCTTTCAACATTTAATTACTTTATTATTTCAATCTAGAATGTTTGAAGGTTGAGAGCCCTTATAATAAAAACTAATTTGGAGCTCTGTGTTGTTGCCATAGCTCATTATCAATGTGGATTTGAATTAACTACACACATATATTAGTACCTTAAATATTTGCTCTACTTCTAAAGTAAGGTAATTAATTAAATGTTATTGTTTGTTGTGTCAAACAGACTGAAGGAAAAATGTTCATATTTGAAGAAATGTTGATTTCAGTAATTGCCTCACTCATCTGACATTTTCTGTGAATTAACATTTTTTTCCATACAATGTGCCCAAACATTTTACATTGTGGGTTAATATGAATGACATCTATCCTGAGCTTTTTAATTGATTCAACTTGGAACTTCAAGACAACACAAAGACATTAAACACAAACTGGATATGGATATGACAGCTGAGGCAGGGAAAAAGAAAAGACTAAATAAATATAAAAATTAACTAACACAAACCATCGTCTTTTAGAAAAAAGTCCAGCTATAAACAAATATTTGCAAAATAAAAATGGAAATTTCTCTTTAGAGCAGTAAAACAATTCAACTACATCCAGCCTGGTTGCTGCAACTCCAGTTTAAACTGCAGTCCTTGCTTATTGTCTCACATATCAATCATCTAGAGTTAGCTTTTGCAGTATGTTGTTATGTTTCAGAAGTACTTAAAAATGCACATAAAAATAGGTCTCTAAATCAAAGCTGTTTGCTCTCAGGGCTGAAAATTTTAAATGAATTGTCTTAATATACATTTATAATTCACGTACCATGCAATTTCTTAGTCTTTTACATATAATACAAGAGCATTAATAGTGTGTTGATTGATATAGCAATGTCAGTGTCCCATAGGGTAAAAGCATCGCTGGAGGAGGCGTAGTAATGAAATCAAAAACATATTTCATAATGTGATAAAATGTCATCTCTACATGGTACCTTAGACAGTTTATCTATGACATGAACTCGGTTAATTATGTCCAATGAAGCACGACAGACAGATTTCACATCTTCGTTAAAAAGTGACACTGTACAATACTTTTCATGGCAACAAGTTAAAACCACAGTGAGACCCCCTTACTGACTCCACCCCGCCCATAGATATTATAGAAGTTCATTCCAAATAGGATGGCAAATCTTGAGAATAAAAAGACAAAGATCACGTTTTAAATAGGAAACTGAAAAGTGGAACAAGGGCAGGTTTTAAATCATTGTACAAAAGAACAAACAATAACCCACCGCAACTTAACACATATCTTTGAAAAATCCATTGGAAATTGATTTTTTTTTCTTCTTTTTTTTTTCTTTACAGGTTGAACAGTTTATCTCTGGAGTACTGCATGATATACTCCAGTATGCCAGGGGATAGGGGATGATGGCCAGAAAAATGGAGGGGAGGGCGTCACTCTTCCTCTGTGCATCCCAATATTTCTACACGCAGGGTGATCCTGCCGTACCACGACCAGGGAAGGATCCGGATGAGCCGAGCGTAGATAGGAGGATCTATCACATTCTTTCTGTGTGTTTCGTTGTCAAAGTTCCCCTGGAACACCTGAAAAAACAAGTAGCATGAAGAAGATAGTGTTTTAATGAATACATTTAATCAAATCCTAAATTTGAAAGCTGTCAGTAACATCTCCTTAAATTGTGTAAACATTGCAGCAATATTAAACTACTCTAACACCTTTCGGCAATAAAATTGTTCTGAAAGTGAGAAACAAATATGATGGCTTTGTTACTGAAGGACAAATGCAGACTATTCTTGATTTTCTCCTTAGATTTCTTTGTAACCTTAAAGATGTCATGGCTGAACACGTACTGAATGGAGCCAGGAAGAGATTCCATTCAAACACTGCCTGTTTGAGAACACTGACTGAAGTTGGTCCTATTCTTGGTAATTTTCTCTTCTTTTTTATATCACACGTAAGAACATCAACAGCTTCCCTCCTGAGGAAAATGGCACGTTGTTAAAGTGGCACAGCTGGAAGCACCGCCTTTACAATCAGTGAAAAACATCAAGTGCCATTTCTTCAGCTAACTGAAATGTGTTAATGTGCACGTTAGATGAGATGAGTTCTTTCGAATACCCCATATTTTTCAAGCATTTTTTTTAACATCATGATAAAAAAGGCCATGATGGTTGCCAGATAAGATGTCAAAAACAAAAAATGTAGATTAGTAAATAAAAAGTGCTGCTACGACTGTGCCTCCTATGAGCGGTGTTACAGTACATCTTTTACGAAAGAGTACAAAGCTTTTGAGAGTGACTTCAGTGTACAGACCACGTTCATATCAGTTAAATAGATAGCAGGACCACTTAGAGAAAAACAGCTTCCTTAAATAGATTCTGGACTGACCAACCATCACATGCATTCAATCAAGTAATCATCACACTGGGATATATGCTCCATTGCCAATTATTAGAAAGCTTTGGTGTGTGCTTGATACACAGCAGAATCAAGTATATTAGAAATAAATGCATGTTCAGGCAGTGCATCACTGAAGGATCGGATCATTTCAATTAAACAGTTATCATTATGCCTGTGTAATTGGGATGTAATGGGATTCAGTGTTGTGTGGAATAGAAAATCAGCAGGCTAAATCCAAACAGGTGCTGAAAACTGGGATTTACATTTTTGAGTTAATTTCTGGCTAATTCTGTTTCAATATTCATAGAAGCATGAGGAATTTGGCAGAGAAGTAGCTTGGAGTGTGTGTTACTGGAGCAAATATTCACAGACTGTAAAGTGTCCATTTTATACTCCATGAAGGAGGGTAAAATAAACATTATCTGAGCGATTTAGTCAATGCAAATGACTAAACTGGTATAAACATACATGAAAGGTTCCATGCCACAGGTAAAAGGGAATTATTTATGTAGCTTATTAGTATCAGTATTTGCAATCTTCCAGCCCAATCACAAGAGAGAAATAAATTTCACTTTCAAGTAAGTTATTTTATTGTTATTTTCTTGTCTTTGTAAATTTACAAAAATGTGTTGAATTGCAATTTTTTTAATGTGAAAAATAAACAAACATTAAAGTCTGAATATGGGACATTTTTATTAAAAGCTATATTTAAAAAAAAAAAAAAAAAAAACTCCACAGGTGGTTTGGTGGGGGGGGGGGGGGGGGGGGGGGTACAGAATGAAAGTACAACATTTCCTAGAAAAATTATATTTAGCCTAAAAATAATTATAAAATAAATTTTTATGGGTTTGATAATGGCATTATGTTTACATCTATCAGCCAATACAAGCCGCCATTGCGGTTTGCCAAATACGATCTGTGTGGCAACAATATGTTGGGCACAGTTAGGCTGGTACAAGGAGAAACAGTGGAGACGGCGAGTGAAGCAGCTGCTTCAGAGCCCTGGAGATATTGTTATCTGTTTCTGAGGAGGAGTGACCTGAGAAGAGCAAAACCTGGAGTAAATTTAGGTGAAGACTTCACTAAATGGACCCACATAAACGTTTTCCACGGAGTCAAAACACGGAAATGGCGACTTTCCTCCTGGATCGGTAAGATGACTTGTTTGCTAACATGGCTAACGTTAGCTGTCAGTTATTAGCGTTTGTGCGTTACTTGTTGGACATGCTGCAGACTGTTGGTCACTTGCGTATCAGCAGCGAGCCTGGCATTCCAATGGCTGGAGTTATTTTTCTGCCGTTGCAACTACAACCTAGACACACGTGATTTCACTGTTCTGTCCGTGTTCCATATTCAACCTTTAAGTCACTTTATCCTGATATTAGTGCTAATTAACACCTGAGACTTCCACTTAATGGTGGGTGTAATGGAAGTCAATTATCTATTTATTTACTTATTTTTTCAAATACATATCACTGTATGGGTTTCAGCTAGAAAACTGCACTCTTCTAATCCTTGTGAAAGGTGTTGTGTTAAATATTAGCTTTTAGCTGTCAGACACTTCGTGGACCATTTGGTTACCACCTGGAAGAAAGACACATACAATGTAATTGTGCCCAAGCGATATGTAATGATCTGACAACATGTCAAACCTTTTCTCTTTGAAGTAATATGTGAGTTTCTATTAATATGGCTGTTTTAAGTGATTCTTTATACAGCATGTCATTTTTTTGATTTTTAGGCCTTTTGTAAGTTTTTCTCTCCAAGAAACTGTATGACAGGTGTAAACTTTCATTAGTCTACTTATTTAATACGTCTGTTGCAAACGCATGCAGGTCACCTTTTCATCCTACATCCTGTTTCATCATCTTCCTCCTGCTGTGAAGCCCACTCTGTTCTGCCTGTCTTTTCTCTACTGTGGCCCAGAGCTCAGCCTGTTGTCAGACAGTTTGCATCTACAGACAAGCACGCAACTCATCATCTTATGGCATTCTGCTGTCAGTTCTTCTACCTTTTATACTTATTTTAACAATATGCCTTCATGCTTTCATACATATATTTAGAACCTCAAAGTAAAAGATAATAAATGTGTTAGGCTATTTTGTGCTTCTACATCAAATGTGTTTTCATTAATTATGGCAATTGTGTTGGCCCTGCGATCAACTGGTGACCTGTCCAGGGTGTACCCTGCTTCTTGCCTGATAATATGCTGGGATAGGCTCCAGTGACCCTCCGTCACCCTGAATTGGACTAAGCAGTACAGAGAATGAATAGCAATTGTTAAATTCAATTTGACGAGAAAATAAAATTACTCTCTTTTGTGTAGAGTACACAGAGAAAAAACTTGGGTTAAATAATTCTGAGCGTAACCAGGAAAATAAGGTGTAATCAGCGTACTTCATAAGACATCTCTGATTGAGTTTTATAATGATAATGTACCAATGTGACCTCTTCATGAAGCATTTTAAATCACTTTACTCTCTCTGATGTGTTTCTCTCTTTTATCAATCTGTGCTTGCTTTCACTCAGAAAACAACAACAACAACAAATCTAATATATAAAAAAGGAAGGCGCACAAAAAATACACTAGTTTTTAATGGGTACATTGGTAGCTGGTACACATGAACTGCAATACAACATTTATTACAGAACATGTGATTTCAAGTCATTCTTTGAGGACCTTAGGACCAATTTTATAGCTCCCCATTACAAGTGCCCATAATTAGTACCAGTAAAGAAAAATGCAGCTAGTCGGGCCATATGATGGAGTCCTAACCTCATTACTGAGGGCTGAGCAGGATCTGGTCCATCTGATTAAGACATCCACTTCGAAACAACTCCTATTTTCGCAGGAGGCACAGTGTGTTTTTGAATGCAGTGTTCTTTTATTAATCATTATGTCTAATAAAAGCAGCATTTTTGATAACTAAAACAACTTCAAAAGTAAATAAATAAAATAATTAATGTGTACCAAAGTAGGTGTGTCCACTGTTCATCCTATGGGTGAATGAACCCATCAAGGATCATGAAACACCCATGTTACTATCTCTTCAGTGTTCCCAACTGCACTAACTCTGACTGTAATGTGACAGCCAGGGGACACAATAACACAATATAAAAGACAGGTCCTGACGGCCATAAAACCTGTAGCTGATCAAAATATGACAAGGACCTTTTCATGGCTGTCTGGGGAAGTGCACAATGTCACAAGCCATGCCTTCAGAATAGGCTGTCTGGGGCTGGATGTACAGAGAATCATAATAAAAGGACACATAATCTTTGGAGGAGACAGAAAAAATAGGGATGAACAATGTAATAAAGAATAAATGACAATATGTTGACAAACAACCTACAGTGTTTAAAATGATTCTAAAAACAAAATCATTTACGACCAAAATGTGCATTTTCTATTAATAAAGGAAATCTAAGCATGTGATAATGCACAAATCATGACTTGCAAACTACACACCATGTACATTTCATTTAATGTTTTGCTGCATAAGAAAGTGATGCAGGTTATAATGTGCAATGTACAGAAGCCATAAGTGCAATTCTCATGTATAAAATATGCTATGCTAATCATGAATAAATACGGTTTCTGCATGAATATAGAACCATGACTCCACACTCAAGTTTCCGGCCATTATGAACATGCACACACCGTCATAAGTCAAGTAGCAATGCCTGTCAAATTAAACTTATGAACACTCAGTAACTGAACCAGCCAATAACTATCAACATTACTAGCTGCAGGTCAGAACTAGCATCCAATCAGTGATGACTGAAATGTTGCAGAGAATGTAAAGATATGCCACACTGTGTTAAATGTTAAAGACAGGAGTGTCATCTTCTAGGGAATGTACACCCATCACCTCTGTTTACGACTACTATTGCCTGGTTAGATTTAGTTTTGTTTGGTTGAAGGCAATCAAATAGAGAGGAGGAAGAATGCAATGGAGAAAAACAAAAGAAGAAAGAAGATGGACCTTACTCAGAGTAATGGAATTGCACCACTGAATACAAAATCTGCTAATTAACAAGCTTATTAGAGAATCCCTTGAAAAATCCATTGCTTGTAAACAAATGATAATACTTCCAAATGCATTCAGACATGTTTATTTCATGGAGTCGTCTGTTTTATAAGACACTAAATGTTTCATTTATCACATTGAAACTGGTTGGATGTATTTTTTACATGCTGTGCTCATTTGTTTAACATTTGGTTATGAGGATTAAAAATGAACTGTGATTGAAATGATTATAGAAGCTAATTTATCATCTGGATAAATAACAGGTCGCCCCGTGTGCATAAATACAGTAACATCTTGTGGTTAGAATTTAAGGTCTGTACATACAAAATGCAGCCAGAGAGCAGGCAAGAATACAATACAACATCTAAACAAATAGATGTGTCACATCAACTTCACATTCTCTGTATTGTGCGTCTTCTGACTAAATCAGAAGCTACAACTCAGCTCTGAAGTATTGATTTCCGTGGCTGGTAGAGTCAGAAGTACACATTACCAAGAGATGGTTTGTGCGCTCCTGGAGCTACAGTACAGCACTACCCGCTCTCCATTATTTAAACCAGCTGGACAGGTTATGGGATCGTCTTGCTCCCATCTCTTAGCCCACAGTGCTCATGTTGCATTCCTGTGGTGATAAGTCAGGAAAACTTTGCTCTGTCTTCAGTGATGGGTGAAGTGTGGCCTGCCAGCTTGGAATGTCAGTTTCACCCAAACAGACAGTGGCACACAATTAAGCTTCTACTAATATGTTACCTTATTCCTCACTCTTACAATCCTGAGCAGCACTGGGACTCACAGCTCATATTTCACATCAAAACTAAATGAATGTTAGTGAATATTCTTAGGATGATTGTGTATAATCACCTATCTGACCCACAGTAACGCTCTGACCTGGAAGGTATTGGAGGCTCTAATGGATAATTAACCCCACACCATCTGTGAAACACTATTAAAATAAATCAATTACTTGGTGCTTGATTGTCCCCATCAACAGAGCTGTGTAAATACTGACCCATTAAAGAATACTGTGGGACCAGTCAGCACAGCGACCCAGGTGTGAAAGGTAAGTGGATAGCTGATTGCAGGAATCACGGGATGCTTAAGGATTGGACTACATTGTTACTTGTTTTAGCTACAAGTGTGATTATTTGGAATATGTGTGTAAAGAGAAGGCAAACAAAGGCCGATAGATTCTGCAGAGGGAAATTGTTGTGTGTGCGCTGCATCTGTATTCTGACAGAGCCTCCTCTCTCAATCTAGATCTAACTGCCTGCAGCCTCTGCCACACAGGAGCTGGAGGGAGAAGCTGAGAAGAATACTTACAAGCCTCTACCACTGTGCTCCAGCCAGACTCTCAGATGTGCACGCAGACACATGCACATTCGCAGTATATCCCTGCCAAGTCAAGCGTTGTTGTGTGGCAGGAGGAGCCTCGGGAGTCGAACAGCCAAATGTGTCCTCTAGCATTAATGGCTGGTTCAGCCGACTGAAGGAGGAAAACACCTTGAAGTATCATACATCTAATCAACCACTTGGCTCTTGGAAGCCTTTCTAAACATGCCTGCCCTTTAAAAGAGAGCGCACTTACTCAACACTTACTCAGATTATCAAAGGTCCTGCTTGGAATTATAGAGAATAACAATGACAACACAGATAAGACGGCATATGGGGACTGAAATGATCCTGTAACTCGCAAAAGTATGCAACTTTTATACATTTTCACCCAGTGAATATACATTTACAACAAACTTTGTCCGTGGCAGGACAGGTTTGCACACACAGTGGTGGTGTGTGTGTTGTTTACATTTTCATATTTTCTTACCAAGATCAGCTGTTTTTGTTTGTTATTAAAACTATCCATACAACCTGCATGTGTGACAACTCTGCTTCATGCATGTCCGCGTTAACCCCGCCCGCCTCAAATGTCCGACCAATCACACAATACTTCTCGAAGCTCTACGAGAAGAAAGTTCTCGGCCAAGGGTTTGAAAAACAGTTGCACGCCGTCCTCAATCATGTCCGCGAGAACAAGATGATGTCATTTTGTTATTGCGGCCCGAGAACAAGAAGAGAGTTCTCGCTGCTTGTGGAGTATGTAACAAACTTAACCCTGCTGTAACTCCACCTGTGTGGTGGATTTCATGATGCGGTTCCTCCCCAATATTCTCTCTTAACAAACATCTGAGGCCATCAAAGGTTTTTGCACGGATGCTCTCACACGCAGGTGGACTCTATTTAGTCATTAGAAGAAATCTGCACCCCAGAAAAAGCTCCAAAAGTTGTTGTTGGTTTGTTTGTTTTTGAATGCTGTGATGTTTTGCTGATTCTTCACTTTATCCTATATTTCACTTTCATCCAGCACCCAGTCCCTTACGATCTGGGATGTGCATGATTCCAATATTTACTTCTGTATGAACTTTCGAAATGCAACGTGACTTCACAGCATTCAGCTGTCACATGATGATTAAATGATTTAGTTATTACATCATGTGACATATTAACACTGCAATGGGGAGGTTAGCTGTTTCAGAGTGCATGAACACTCTACTCTTTAAGGTCGTTTATGCAGTCTGAGCTTGTTTTGAAATTAAATATATTAATCAATATTAGATTGTTATAGGCTACTTGTAGCTACAGTACATTTGATGCCATGTTACCATGTCTCTATTTCAGCACAGAGGGGGTCACTGGCCATCATTCTAACACCCCCAAAAGACACGTTGGCAATTGAAAATTTAGCCCTTTGAGAGCCCATGATGTAAAGGACAGGTCAATGTATTATTATCATTATTTTTTATTATTTTGACTTCACAATATGAACATAATTTGGGTCTCAGATAGAACTAATTGTGGAACCTTGTATCATATTTATATATTTAATAAATGTTAAAAGATAAGCAATGCAAAACTAAGTAACATTTTTGTTCAAGAAACAGTTTAATGCTCTTCTGCATGGATGTCTTTGATGTATGTGCTTGACTTCATAGGAAAGTTCACAGATTTTACAATTCAAGTTTTAATTGCAAAACAGTAGACAGAAGAAACTAGATATGCCAGCAGTACTATGCATAATATAACTGTTTACTGCCCTCTAATAAGGCTGATTATAGTGGTGAAAAGTAAATACAGGAACTAAGTTTACTATTTATACAAAGGGAAAAAGTAAAAGTATCACAATATACTGTATCGCTATACAGACACCAAATTACCTCGTTTTACAAATGTAAATAATTAAATAAGTAAATAAACAGGCAAAGAATACGACCCCCCCCAATGACAGACCCAAAGTTACACCCTTGCCAACTGCCATTAACACCAGAAGAAGAAGAAGAAGAAGAAGAAGAAGAAGAAGAAGAAGATGTGTCAATGAGTCGCTGTACAGAACTTCATAGGCTGTGTTGGAGCAGGGTTGCATGGAAAACTTAAAGGACTGCGGTCCTTGAGGACCATTGTTGCCCACAACTGCTTTAGCTGATATGAGATTAAAATGTGATTAATTTGATTAAATAATTACAAATCCTGTACTTATTTGGATTATTCTTTTTTAATCGCCTGCCAGCCCTAGTGTTTAACATTTAAACTTGTGCAATGCACCTTTAAGACATATTGTATCTATATTTGTGTTCTAACACAACAAAATGGTAAAAAAAAAAAAAAAAAAAGAAAAAAAAAAGGAAAAATTGTGGGGAAAGGTATTTGTGATTTGAAAAATATATTAAAAAATATGTATCTATATACAGTTGTGCTTGAAAGTTTACATACCCTCTCATTAGAGAAAGGACCAAATTCACAATAGTTGTACAGATAACAAAAAATTGTAGTAGTGTAATAATGAATAAAAAATTTACTAAATTAAAACTTTGCAAAATAAAATATTGATTATGAATTTTTGCTTAAAAAACAAAACAAACAAACAAAAAACTGTCCCAGACAAATTAAAGCACCTTGCTCATGATCAGTGGGTCAAAATACCTGTCAGCAGGTGCAGAAGTGTCATTGGACGTTACAGAAAACACCTGATTGCAGTGATTGCCTCAAAGGGTTGCTCAATAAAATTTTAGCACAGGAACCCCATCATGCTTGTTTTCTTGTTTTATGTTGTTTTGGTTTGTGTGTGTGTGTGTGTGTGTGTTGTTTTTAATATTTATACACAACAATTTTCTGACATCTCAGGGAATTTAGTAGTCTCCTCTGTCGGATAATGCTTTTCCAGATGTGCAGAAGGCAACCAATGCTCAGAGTTGAAATTACAAGTGTGAGAATCCCACTGAGGTGTGCTTTGGCCCCTATAGAAAAAGACTCCCATGGGAGTTATAAACTCATCTAACAACAAATTTGATCTTCAGATGTGGAACAATATTTCTGGGCATCAGCTGCAGCACTGTACCCACGACAACCCTAACTAGATAAATTGATGGGAGTTATGTGCCTTAATAAAGTGCTGCTTTAGATCTGCTATTCTAAGGCAAACAAAATTAAAGTGCCTCTTTTAGGAAGCTACATCTTTGAATACCAATATAAAGTAAGTTATAGCACAACCTCAGCAAACATTTCTAGAGCTGATTTTATAGCAAAGCTGGAAAATCATATCTGAAGCTTTTATGCAGACTGCAGGGCATGGACTGGAGTATAAAATATGTAGGCAACTAACATAGTTACATATTCACCAAAGCTGTCACATTCAATTTTCATACTTAACTGAATGGAAAACATTTACAAATGAATGTGAGAAGCCTTTTACTTTCCTTCTCACAATTAATTTTTGCCAGTTTGAGTGTTTAACATCATATAAGAGGTTGCGGAAAAAAAGAGAGGTGATACTCATGTATGAAAACATTTCTTTTGCATCAAAATGTTTCGTTTGACCATTCATATTTGAATTATTTGCTCAAACCTTTCCTATTTGGTAGAATAAATAATGCATAAACACAAGTCTTCCAATTAAGAGGAAGGATTTTTCACATTTAATTAGTTTAATATAAACTTAATCCTCACATACTTACTAATGCAAGGCTTTCATAAGTTTACAAAATGATCATTTGTGTGTGATTTTAGATGATTTTAAATATGCATGCCCAAGAAGATGATGAAACCTGAAATAACAGCTGAAATATGTATGTGGCTGTACAGATGTGGGCATCTTGCTTTTTGATTTCTGCAGTCAACAAATCAGCATTACGTGAAGAGGAGGCAGGGCTTATCTTTCAATAACACAGCAAGCGAGAAAAGAAAACACAACGTCTCATGCAACCAGCATCTGAAAGACAAGAGGCTTCAGTATTAGCTGTAACCCCGTGCCTGCAGCTCTCCTGATATCAGCAGAGAAGCTGCTGCCGCTCTGCACTGTCTCTGTTGTCGTGGGCGATTGCGATGGACATGTGAACTCTGTTGAAGAGCAGTAAACAAGGTTTTCTGCATAGCACTGGCCAAGCCAGGTTGACAGTGGGAGTCTTATCTGATCCCAAACCAAGCAAAGGCAATAGGACAGACCAGACAGGCTCTGTCTATGTCACAGATAAGAAGATGCTTAAGGGAAGTTGTAAGAAGAAGCAGACGGCTTCCAAAATGGACATCTTCTCAGTTAATACCTGTCATTTTGACGTTTTTCTGTTTTCATGTTTGTCTGCCTTAGGTTTGCTGCCGATGCTTTCTTCTGCAGATGACATCTACCCAGAATGCCCCTGTCTGTGTGATATGTTTTTCAAACCAATAGCTCTCAAAATATACACAGCTATGTGATGCCACTGTATGTTTGCTAGTTTATTTTCAAAAATGGCGTTTAAATGTGTTTATGAATAGCAAGTCATTTATATGCAGATGCAAGAGTTGTGTTTGATCACAGTCAACATGGGGTGTGATGTGAAAGCAACTTACCTTATCCTTCCCCTGTTTCTCATCTTGATAGACATCCCACCGCTCTCCATCGTTACTGTAAGCGACTTTGTATGAGCCAACAAACTGGACATGGCCAAAGTCTTTAGCTCCCTGGGTGATGATTCCTGTAACTTTAGTGGGCACGAGCAAGTCCACCTATGACGAGAGAAATAAAGAGGAAGGGAAGCAAACGGGGGGCACAATGATTACTTTCATTGCTCTGGAAAATTAGCAAGTTAAAAAGCGTTACATACGCTCACTTTACATAACAAAGTCAGCATCTTTCTCTCCCCCCTTATTTCAATGACATAAGGAAATTTAACGAATAAAGACACAAGATGCAAGTCAAGTCAGTTTCAATTATTCACAGAATATTGAACAACAAGGCTAAGTCCACATCCTCGCCTCAGCAAAACAGAAACTGCACGGTGCAGCAGCTTCTGAGACCCACTCTGCTCCATTTGGGTTAATTTTTAATAGTGTCTCATTTGTTGCAAACAGTTTACTGTGCAAGGGTTCTTGGTTGTGGACATAAAAACATTTATATTCATTGACATTTTAGTGTTAGAATATGTGTTTTTCTTCTTGTTATATCTTCTTCTAAATCCTCATTAGCCTGGAGTCAAAAATGCATGATGGTGTGACTGACTGCAGCAATGAAAAAATATTTTGCCATTATGAATAAATAGGCCTAAGATTTTTTTTTCTTTTTTTCCAGCAAATTGGATATTTTCACTGCGCCAATTTTGTCAAATCAATAATGTGAGCTCATGTGAAGTGTAAAGTATTTCCTAACCAACAACTAACATGAGTGATATGGTCATTTCCTAAATATCTGATTTACAGACAGGGGAACCCACAGAAATACTTTTACATTTGAGCAGCAGTTTAAACAAAAGGTGCTGCTGGTTTTCCTATATAATTATCGCTACATTATATAATTTATCATATAGGTATACATTTACAAATGTAAGACATTAAAGGTATGACATTTTCTCTATATGTGATCCACTGTCTTTGAAGACGCTCTTTGTTTTCTAAAAGAAAATAAATGTCAGAAGATAAATTGTAAATAATTGATAACATTGCCAGTGATATTAATGGCCTAAATGTCACTGTAGAACGATCTTACTTATCACACATCAGCACGGCACCAATTTGCCATCAACACGGGATGAAAAACAGGCTTGACATGACATTTGGTTGTGACACACATAGAGGCAAAATTCAAAGGCATATCATGAGCATGAGCAAAACCTAAGCACACAGACTTATTTCTTTTGCTGAATATGCTCTACACAATACTGACACAGCCATAGATCATACTAATTGGCCCGGTCAGAGCCCAACATATACTATGTCACGCTGCTCTGACAAAACAAAACAAGGCGGGTCCTTCGTAGATTAAACAAATAAGCAGAAACTGTAACACATGAGCTGTGTGTGACTCAGTTTGGCTTTTTTGACACGTGGCACAACACTGCGGTGCATCTTCGCACATCACCACATCATGTTCCAAACTCTGAAACAATTACTTCTCTCTCAGAGTGGTGATGTGAATATGAGATTACGGAGGAGAATTCGTCTTTCATAAGATTTGAACAATACTTCACAGCTTCATTCCCACCTATTTGAAGATCAAGCTTTTCTCCCTTGATATTATAGAGCCTCTCTTAATGCTTGCATCCTGCTGCGTATATAAGGGGGAATGAAAAGCAAACTTTTGATTCTCTAGAAAGGCACATAGGTGAATTAAATCCAAGCCCTCCATTTGTGAGGTGGGAAGTTGATGGAGGTAAGGCAAAAGTTTGTATGTGGTCTTATTTTAATCGCACTGCTATTACAAAAAATTATTAAGAAGCTTCACATCACGTGTGCTTCCTTTGTTGTGAATTGACTATTTATGAAGTATTGCCATCAAACAAATCCTGCCTCCTTTTGTGTCTAAACACACTATTCATTTCTGTTTCAGCTGTGGCAACAATGAGGAATATTTCCCTGTGATGCATATGAATATATTTAAACAACAGCTCTGTTATAATAATAATAATGTCAACACAAACCCCTTGAATAAAGGGGTGAGGAAGAAATGGTGTCAGGTGCTGCTTGGCTGATTCAGAAGGCCCTGACATCTCACATAGGGAGGCTTTGATTATGCTCCAGTTGCGGAGCGTTGAGGTAATCTCACTCAACCCAAGGAGTCAAGCCTGCCACCAAAACAAAGGCATGCTTGAAGCGAAACCTGTAATTGCTGTCACAGGTAGCGGTCAAAAAATACGACTGCCCCTAGTGACGCCGGCTCTCAACACTTTGATGACCCAAACTGAATTAAGGGGTGAGATAAGCTTGTTAAACCAAGGTCTCTCTTCCAGCCCCCACATTCTGTTCTTTCTTCCATCACACTTTCAACCCCATTCGTTCTTCCAAAAGCTTTTACCTCAGACAAACTCAGAGTCTGTAACGTCTTTGTAGCAATCTTCGAACGCTCGTGGCATAAATGTTCCAAAGAAATGAGACATGAATCAATTTCAGGATTCTCCTTGCCGTGTCTAGGATTGCAAAACTAGATTAATTTATCTCTAATCTAGGCTCATAGTCTCACCTAAAACAAGAAAATGCACCCAAAAGAGTGATAGGGTCAATTATGTATTTGCACTTCTCTCTAATGGGAGCAGAAAAGGGGTGACATTTGTGCGCCAGTGCCTGACAAACATTTCTGGTGTCTTTGCTGCTCATTAAGACAAGAGTTGGTGTGTCAATTTCATGTTTCTATTTGAAGTGGCTTTGCCAATGGAGGATAAAGAGATTAATGCGGCAAGAGGCGGCTTTATAAGGAGCTGAATGAGGCGCAGTTTTCTTTTTAATGAACACAGTGAATGCATAGCAACCTGCTAACATTCTCCCACCAGCTGTGCTCATCTTACACATGATGAAGATTCATTTAATCTTCACATTCTGAGGCGAATGTAAGTCTGAGTGCATATTGTGCATACTTTTTGGTATATAGCCTACTCATCGCTCACTGTGCTGAATTCAGAAATTCATGCACACAACTGGCTGAGATATAAAGAGGAAAGTGCTACAGTCCATCAACTCCACAACAGGGCACCAATCATTAAAGCTTAAAGCTATAACAGCAGGATGAAAAAAACATATTCCTGTCCTCTTTTCACCACAGGAAGTTTGATAAACCTAAAGCAGTTTCGTTTACATAATCATACACAATGCTTAACATTGTAGTCTTCACATGGTCAACTAAACCTCTTCAAGTATGACCAAAGCAGTCATTATTAAGACTCATTGCCATTCTAAAGCCAGCACAGTCAACACTTCTCATAAGACCAAGGCTACATTAAAATGAAAATCATAGAATACTTGTAAGTTCAATGTGATATTACTCATAGGAAGTTAAACCTGCAACATAATTCAGAATGAATAATGAATTCCGTTCCGTGTCAAGCATAAGGACTCAAACTCACACATTTCTAGGTAACACACAGGAGTCATTTCTCAAAATCTCGTCTGAGAAGGTATTGTTTTCATTAAATTTGTCATTAGGCATCATGTCTGCTGTTCTTTGAACTAATCATGTTCAGTACAAAACCATAAGGACATATGTTGCTGGACACCTATTATCTCCATAAATATTACTTCAACTGAAAAACACCTTAAAAGACTAATATAATGAGGAATGAAGCCATAGGAAGACAATTTTCAGACAGATGACAGACTACAGCATTTCTGAGTGCAAAGAAAGGCATGTTTGTGTCATGACACCTCTCTGAGTTAAAAATAAAATGTGTCAATGCTCACAGATGTAAGCTGGCTAAGCCCATTCCATAAGTTGAACAAATGGATCCAGCTTTAAAAAAAAGATTTTATTTCCTTCAGTATGAAACCATGTCAAAAATCAGAACAGTGCAGAGGAAAAGGACAAAGGAAATAATAAAACATGGCTCAGAGTAACTGTGGCCTTCAGCTTAAATTAGTGTAAAATCATATTTGTTGCCTACATACAGTACGTATATCACCATTAAACATGTACTCTACTTACTTCTAAATGTCTGTATCACTGTGGATAGTCCATTTCAGAGCAAGTAATTATTATGTTACTGGAATTATTGTGAGAAAAGAAAGTGTGAAAGGCCACATTGGCATGAATATATCTGCATTTTGAACAAACCAGGTGCAATAACCCAGCGAGCACTGGACTGGATTTCAATATTGAATCTACGTTGATACCTAGGTATTCATCTAGTTAATTACAGTTTAGCCCATATAACTAAATATAATCATTTAACAAACAATTGTAAAAATGTAAGAAGTTTAAAGTTTGTAGATCACAAAATCATTGAGAACACCAAACAGCACTATGTATAACTTGAATTATTCTAAAACTGGTTTATTTGTGGTCTGGATGTCTCAGAACTTTGTCAACCCCTTTTTTTTATTGGCAAATAACTATAAATGAGCCTTAAAGTGCTGATATGTTTTTGACATTTTTTGCCATGTTTTATAGACCAAACCTTTTCTTCATGATGATATATGTAACAGAAACTGGCGAAGCTGTATAGATGAGTTATTAGAAAATATCGCTGCAGTTCAGCACATCTGACCAGACTGTGACGCTGTTAGCAGAAACTGGATGTGACATCTGTCAGAGAGCGCTCTCAGCTCATTTAACATTGAAGTCAATGGCTTCATTGCTGTACAAAGCAAGCTAGAATTAAACTCTTGTTTATTCATTTAATGTGTTTTGTTCATGAATGTTGCAAAGACTGCCCAGAGCCTTCACAAATTTGGCCTGTTGGACCAAAAATCATAAAAATGTAAGAAAATGTAAAACGTGTATTGTACCTCTACAAATTGTAAAAACATCCAGGTCTCAGTGAATACCAAAGAAAACCAAAGTCTGAGAAGAGCCCGTAGAATCAGGTGCTGAAAAGTTTTGTGAACACCTGTGACATAAATTTCCATAGTTTGAGGTTTTTATCATCATTATTCATTTTTTTTAATTTCTGCATTATTTTTTTCAGTATACCATCCTGTTGTGTGTGTGTCAGCAAACAGAATCACACAGTGCACACTATTGGCCAACGGTTCCCTATTCAGACGGTTGGTTATTAACTCCTTAAAATCCCGCAATTTTCACACTAAAACGGGTTGTTTTGGATAAAAGACTTGTTGTAGACCAACCTTTTTACTGGGCTACTTTTACTGACCCTTGCTGATAAAACAGGGTTGCTTTTGTTGCAGTATCATCTGATACTGGATAATAGTACGGCTTTAAAGGTAAATTGCTTGTGCGACTGTCCTGAAATAAGTTTTTACTGAATCTACAGTTGTGTTTGTAGCCTGGAATGGTGTACATCAATCAAAATTGAAGATTCTTAGCATTACAAT
This sequence comes from Atherinomorus stipes, assembly GCA_023101725.1. Lineage (NCBI taxonomy): Eukaryota > Metazoa > Chordata > Actinopteri > Atheriniformes > Atherinidae > Atherinomorus > Atherinomorus stipes. The sequence continues at coordinate 148,915 of JALJCO010009939.1, read as the reverse complement.
AGTGTATGACTTGTATTAGTACTTATAAAGGAGATAGGAGGGAAATATTTGTCATGTTCTGCCCACGGGACGTCTGGTATCAACGGGTTCAGTATGCCATCTGTCACATTGCCAAATTCATTAAAGACAAGATAAAACCGATGAGCTTAGTTTGTAGTTCAAAACCATTTAGAAAATCACTTTGCAGAGAAAATCATTATTATTCACAGATGATTCTAAAGATCTGTGGACTGGACAGTATTATACAGTAATTAAGGAAATGACAGAGATAACTTATCATTAATTATGGAAGACCCTGAAGCAATAATATCAGGCCTTAAGTAGATTGAGGAAAAGAACTCTAATGACATGCTAAATGCGTCAGATGATAAATCAGGGTTTGCAAGCATCAGGTATCACTCAAACTACAGACGGATGAATTTCAGAAAGCACTGAGTAAAGCGTAAATAAAAAAATATGGCAATTTTCTTTTACTTTGGACCCTTGTGTATCTTTAATAAAGTTTATGATGTGATGATGACAATATCAGAGACACTGCACTGTACTATATTCAGAAAATGTAGCCTATATGTCATGGAGAGAGAGTGTGCAAGAACAGAGATGAAAAACAATACTTTCAGGGCATGGACTCAATAGCTAGAGACTGAACTTGCTCTCAAAATTATAAGCAAATACTGTGCTCAAGCCGGCCGTGTGCTCAGCAGTCAGCTGAATATGTCACCTGCCAACAGAATGTTATCCATACAAGCAAAAATGCCAGAGAGGTGTGTTAACATTTAAAAGTACCTTTAATATTTTAAAGTCCTTGTGCAAGTTTTATAGCAAATGTCCTGTTTATTACTGGCATGAATGGGAAATGCTGCTTTAAAATAGAGACTGGTAATCTTCTGATCACCGGTTTTACACTGCATCTCTGTCGGTGCTAAATTCACTTAAAGCTGATTAAGAGAAATAAGAAAAAAGGATAATTTGTGGATGTTTTCTGCTGAATTCCTTTTTCTGGACTTTGTGTTTTGCCTTCTCGCTGTATGGAAGTTTGCAAAATGGACCTTTTATCTGTGCTTGACCCCTGCTTGGTTTAATAAATCGTGCTCATTTGTATTTTTGCCTAATGTGTTCTGTGTTTGGCCCCTCTAACATATGCAACATTTACCCAACCTAATTTTCCTTCCCTTTCCTTTCCTTTCTGTGTCTTCCTCAAAGCTCTTGATTTATCTCTTTCTTTTTTGATGCTGATTATGTCCTTGTTTGAATTTCCCCATAGACACAGATAACACACACATGCACACACTCAGTCAATCTCCTTTCAAACACCTTCTGTGATCTGTGTTTTTCCACATGTGGTGATGAGATGTCAGAAGGTATAAACGCCTGCTGAGCTCTCACACAGTGAAGGAAAGGTGTGCAGGCAGTCTGAAGTTGCCCTGGAGCATCCGGCATAGAAAAGGCAACATCACAGAAGAAGAGCATCACAAGCCAGTCACTATGACAATGACAGCTATCCAGCATGAACTTAAACATTTTCCAGTTTTTGAAGCTTGACTTGTTGACTATTCATAAGAGTGTTGGGAGTGGAAAGGTAATTCATGTACAGCTCCTGCAGACAAAATATCCATGTGACATGTGTTGTCATGTTATGAGGATAGATGCCTTTGTCCTACATCAAGATGACTTGTTTTGGCAGTGCATGATGAGAGTCAGATGGTTTGGCTGGCCAATGCACATCTTACAGCCAAATGCGGGGGATATAAACACAGCAAAAAGCTGAGCAGTAAATTATAGCGAATTGCAAACTGGTGGCAGACACACCATTTTGACAAGCAAACAGTTATACATGGATTCAACATAGCAATGCATTAAATATCCTCCCCCTTCCTCCCTGCTTCTTTTAGTCTAATCTTCATGCTACCACATTTGCATGAAGTATTGTCTCTAACTGAAATTAAATCCATACATATTTCCTGTGAAAATACATACAGTTTTTACATCTTCACAGCATGTGCACTGGACGGGGATTTTCATTCGTTATGAATCCTCTTTTCTTTTGATATCCCTCTTGCCAACTTGGTAACTCTGTCCCTAAATTTACTGATACAAAATAAATAAAAACAGCTAGTGAATAATCTTGTGACAGCTTCCTCCTCTTGTAGGGACATCAACCTTTCAATACTGCTCAGAAGCAGCTGAGGCATCCATGAGGTGCTTGCACGTGCCCATTGTTGTCCTTGAATGTGTAGTTTACAACTGGCAAATAAAAATCTATCTTAAACCTGTTAACAGTCGTTTCTTTCCTGCATTCAGAAAGGATGCAATGAAATTCAGTTCTGTGTTGTGGGTATGTGCTGGCTCAGGCGATGGTCAATGGAAGTGAAAACATAACATCTGGGTGGATGGGCTAATTTTCCCTCCGACTGCTGGCTTTGTGCCTGCAAGAGTGAGCACGAGTCTTTCCGACCATAGCATCTTATGTGGTGGCTCAGAAACTGACACCACCAACCTGCAGTTTAAAAGAGACACAATGGATCGATTTTGTGAGCTGCCCAGCAGCTTGCAGCTCAATCTCAGTCCTGCTGTGTGGGGATAATTCCCCCTTTTCAGTCAAAAATGACTGTTTTTCTCAGAAAATTGCACTTATCTGAAACTACAAAATACTACAGCTTGTAGGATCTTGTGTACACCATCCCTTCCTAGTAGCTTTCTGGGTAGTCTCTTGACAGACAACAGTAGTTACTTCAACTAAATCAAGTTCTTAGAGTAAATGCATAGCCATCAGCAAATGATAATTGCTGCTGGCAATGGAAAGCAATTTAAGTGCCTTGTATTAGTGGGTGATGCCACATCTTTACACTAATTTTGATGTAAAAAGGCTATTAGAGGAATGAGAGGGGAAAAGAGGCCCAGATTTGCTTCCATCTTTCTCTATAAGTAAACATTTTGCATGCAATTATATCCAAAAATCACAGCACAACTGAACTCTAACATACTGTATGTGAATGCTGATTTTGTCGGCTTGCACTGTGGTTATAAAATCAGCATTTTATCAGAGCAGAACAGAACAGAAACCTACATCTTTAAGGTGAGTAAAGATTAACTTGTACTCTTAATGAACTGCTTTTCAGCCACAATTTCAGCCTTGTTTTGTTGGTCTGATGACAGAAACGGGAAAATGTCTGAACAATTTTAGCTTTATTGTGCATTCTAACCTGTGGTTAGTGACAGCAGAGACGCCATACAACACATTTTGGTGCGCCTTGCAATTTTCTGCTGTGCTACACAATGGTTAAAATTTACTGCTATGGGTTTGAAGAGTGCCACAAAATCTCTGATCAGCTTTGAGCAAATGTTTGCGTGAACACAGCCTTGGTCTGTTACATCCACCTGAATAAATAACAGTGTATATTTTACAATAAAACTGTTTTTCAGCAACCTTTCATCAAAGACAGTCTTTACAGCAAACATACTTGGATGGGCCTCTAACAGGCAACTCAGAGCAAACAGCTATAAAACTGATGGAGCCTCGCTTCGGCATGTCAAGTTCAGTCAAAGGGGTTGGAGGAACCAATGAGGGGAATTGGCCATGGCAAAAGAAACAGGAAGGAAATCAACCATGGTGGTCCAGATCATTTAGTGCTACTGCAACAGGGAGAACAGCCTCTGTAGAACCAGCCAGGTGCTTCCAACGTCGCAATAACTGAGGGAGTCAGATTTATATGCATAACGATGGCCCTGACGGCACACCTGCCAGCACACTTGGGGATTTCACTCTCTGTTCAATACTTATTGCAACTAGACATCTCATGGACTCTTTCTTACTGATAAACTCCGAACGAGTCGGTCTTTGTGTGAGATTCTTTCCTACTGGAGGAAAGAAAATGTTTCCTAAAATAGTAAGCAAGTGCCAATGAAAAAAGAGGAAATGTTAAGGTGGAACGTGTTCTAAAAGGTTTGCAAAAGATGTAAGACCTCAAATTAGATCCGTTTACAACTGTTAACAACACATATGAACGTAATCTGAACAGAAAAACAACATGGTACGGTTAATGAAAATGCAACAATTAAAATTAAATAAAATAGTTGTAATTTATAATAGGTGATCTTCTAAATAAGATTTTATGTTTGACATGCTGCCTTTGCTTGAATTTGAACTATTCTGAATAAATCATACAGCATGCAGCAGTGCTCCTTAAGAGCAGTCCATATTCTGCTGGGAGAATACCCCGAAGATGTTTTGAAATGTATGGATGCAAGTAGGGGGAAAAGAGGGTGGAGTGCCTTCCTTGTCAGGAGATGGCTTCGACACTCTGAAACCAAAGATACACATGCACAACACATTGGACCCAATCTCTGCTGCACTGATTTAAGATCTTGAGCGTTCACTTCTGACAGTTCCTGCAGATCCAGCGATTACAGCAGGCGCTGGCACAGACTCCTGAATCAATCATCCCAAGATAAAAAAGATAGATGTGATCTGAGAGGGAGAGAGGGGTAAAGAAACAGAGGAAAAGAGATGAGGATCAGGTTGTGGTGTTGAGGGATAAGATGGCTTCCTTGGATAATGAAAACAAAAGGGTCGCATTACACAGATTCCATACCTGTACACTAAAGAGAAGAGTTGGAGGGTTGGAACTTTAAAACCACCCAACTGAAACAGAGGAGCAGATGGATTCGTCATCTCTTAAAAAACTTCATTTGGAAGCTAATTGAATCAGCATAGTAGCTGCAGGGATATTGAATAAAATGGTGAAAAGAAAACAGCCATATTGGGCAGGATTAAAATTAGGCTCCGACGATAATTCCTTAATGAAATTTACATCAGCCGTGTTTTCAAATTAGTGCAGATTTTTTTTTTTTTAAAGATTCTTCAAAAAATTTCCTGGATAATGTTCACAGGATGACTAAATTAGGTACAGCTATGGGGAACATTTCGGAGTCAACAAAACATTATTTATCTTTAACTGGTAGCAAGCAGCTACAACATCAAACAAGTTCCATCTAACACGATTATAAATTTCATACACATACAAATTGCACATGCTGTTAATCTTGCTTCTTCGAAACAGAGTTGGCACATCTGCCAAGGTAAATGCTGGTAGAGGACTTTCCAGTCACGGTCATCTGTTATCCTGCATATACAAGCTGCACTGACAGAGCTTGTTAGAGTTAAAGGAAACTATATATATCATGATCCAAATCAGTTAATGCATCACATTGATTAGTTATGTTATGGATTTTATGTGAACACAAGTTAGTAACTGACTTGTAAATATGGAAGTCTTGTCATGGAGGATTAATGTCAGGTAATAAACTATAAGGCGTGCTGAATCAATAAAGTCTAAATGCAAAACCTGACATATCTGCATGTATGCTCAAATTCGTTTTTTTCTTATCTTTTTTTTTTTTTTAGCTTCTGCTGAATGTCACGCAAGCAAATTTACTTCCTGTTTTCAAACTTTTAAAAACTTTTGACTTTTGACAGTTGACTTTTTACTATTTTTTGTATTTTATATTATTCATGTATTTGTATTTAACCCGATAACAGCGCTTTGTTATCGGTAGCTGCTGTGTTTAAAGCGCTATACAAATAAAGTTGACTTGACCTGACTTCATTTCAATGTGACTTATATGTGTTATTATTGACTAAATACACAACATTGAAGTTCACAAACCGATTTAGCAATTTAGTTAATACTACAACACATAACTGCTTCAGAAGAAAACAGTAGTAGAAAAGTAGACAATCCAAAAAATGATTCTTTTCACCCAACCTGTTTTATGACAGCTAAGGGAATTGCTTCTTCAGAGCAGTTCGCAATAAAGCTGGGGCGGTTGGGCGAAGCACCCAGTGGTCTGCACAAGTTTAATGCTGATGCAATTAGTGACACACGGAGAGGGCAAAGTCTCACTCGGTTGGAAATGCGTATTAGCTGTTGCATACACTGGGATATCCCGCTTAGATTAAAAAATGTGAGGCACAAATATCCTCATGATATTATCAAAATGCAACAAGGTAGCCTAGAAACCAAAACACCAACGTAATGTTGAAGTCACTAAAACTGCTGATTTGCTGCTGTTTGTTTGTTTTCCCCCCACTGTCGACTGTAAATTAATGAGCAAATGCTGGTAATCTTTTTACTCTATGCCACATCTATCTTGTCAAGGACTAATGACACAATAAACCACGACTGCTCTGACAGATCATGGTTGGTTTATACTGAAGCATTCTTATACCTGCAAATGTATTTTCTTCAATTTAAAAGGTAAACTCCATCCCTGCTTCTCATCATCACTTATAACTGACTCAGGTGCAAAGAAGGAGAGAAAGAGTGGATTCCCTGTCATATCTGCTGCAGTTATAATGTAGCATGCTCTCAGCTTATCAGAGAGAAATTCTCATCTTTTGTATATATATATACAGTATATACACACAGTATATATATATACAGGCAAGAGTGCTGCATCTCTGCAAGATATCTCACTATTTTTTTTTTTTTAAATTTAAGGATTTTTGGGCACTAGTGGCCTTTATATTGCAGTGTATAGTGACAGGAAAGGGGCAGAGAGAGTGGGGAGTGACATGCAGCAAAGGGACCTGGACCGGGAATCGAAACGGGGCCGACTGCGCTGAGGAGCTGTAGCCTCTGTTCATGGGGCAGCTGCTCAACCAACTGAGCTAATCACCGCCCCGATATCTCACTATTTTTGACCTCTCGGAGCCTGTCATGTCCCTCTTCTGACACATTTTGCCAAATGACAGGAAGTTGCCTAATAATCATGTTTGCCTAATACACCTGATATAGGGTGTTGATGTCATTAGACCACACCCCTTCTCATTACAGAGATGCACATCACCTGATATGCTTAATTAGTAGTAGGCTTTGGGCCTATGGATCAGCGCGAGCCTACGTCACAACCCGGAATTCATGTGACCGCGAAGCTGGTCCCGGTGAAAATATGCTTCGTATTTGAACGGCGTCTGATGGACTATGAGCCTCAAAAACTGCTTTTGCACTCTTTTTAATTTTTTTTCTCCGCCGGTCTGTCTTTGAAATATTATTGAAATGACGTCCAGTTATACTGAAAGTCTTACTGCCGACGCTAGAAGAAGATACGAAGCTAAACTAGTATCTGTTGGACTAAGTGATGCCCATCTTCTGCTGCGACAGCCTGGTTAGACGAACCTACCTGTACACAACAGCCTGATGACCAGTTTCCCGATCTCATGATGTATTTGGTTTCATCAGGTAAGCCCCGTGTTCAAGCCATTTTATTTTTTATAGAATATTAATTTTCCCCGGATTTTTAAGAAATGGTGGTATTTCTTTGATGTACTTCTCAGGAGTTTACTCTCATTGATAAAGCTATAAATTACCGGCAGTCTTATCTGTATGTAACTGGTTATGACTGTGCATGTTTATAACGCTGCAAATGCCTTTCTGCCGCTTTTTATGCTTTTATTCTTATGTGGGAACATTGATGGCAGTAATTGGATGAACGTAATCGTTAACAGTCCTGAGGAGACGGAACAGCGGGGCGGCGCTGTGATTCTGTACATCCACTGATTTAATGGTGTTTTCTATCATCTGTACAGAAACAACTACAGGGTTTAAAAAGTGAGACCACATTATATGCTTTTTTTTATCAGTCAAAAAGTGATCCGAACATATTGTTAGATGTTTCCATGGTTTCCAGCGTGAACTGTCAGCATTTATGGGCTTGATAGCAGCTAGCCACCTAGCATGTTGTTCGGGACTTTTTCTGTTGTTTTGGGAACTGGAACAAACATATTCTCTTGTCCGTGTGATAGATATGTTTATGGCAGCCATACACAGTGGGACTTCTCGGTATTTCCAAAGTAGAATAAACGAAGATTGACGAGTAATGAAGCAGTTAATTCAGTGGCTCCCCTATGCAACGAAGCGATGTTTTCACCTGTTACCTAACCGGATGTGACGAATTTGGCGAAAATTCCCGGATGTTCGCGGTGATCCATACAGCTTGGAGTAAGACAACATGAATAAAGAGGATGATGTGGTCAAAATACTCATTTGCCTTATAATTCTGTACTCCCTTATATATATATATATATATATATATATATATATATATATATATATATATATATATATATATAAACTTTGACACTATTATTTCCAACAAAAAAATAGCTGGAATAGTTGTCGCTAATGACAAGTTGTGAATCCCAATTCAACAAAAATGATCGCTGGTTTATACTCGTGTGGCATCTGTGTAAGGTTGGTTAGTGCCACTGGTTTATGCTCCATGTAAGTCCGCAGAACCTCAATGCACCCCCCTCCAGACCTGATGTCCATCCTGCACCGCTGCAGGGTTACATGGAAATATTCTCCTGTGCTTGATCAGTTTGTAATTATGTGTTTACCTTTTTCTGGATCTTCTCTCTGAATTTGGGCAGTTAGATTAACAAGAGAATCTGCCACATGATGCCATAACCCTACACTTGAGTGCAAGAACACATTTCACTGGAAGAATTTTAGCTACTGATGACCACTGTTCATTCACAACTGTGTTTTGCATTTTTATGCCCATCTTCACCGCTAGATACCAGTACGTTATTGTACCTTCAAACCATCAAGTTTAAATAATCTTAACAATGGAGAGTTGGCTAAACAATATACAGTACAACCCTGGTTGTCAACTTAGTAAATCAACCAAAGTTTTGTGAATCTGTAAGTGCATGCTTATGTAAAATGAGTGAGGCTGACAACAGATGACAGATCACAATTTTGTATTCCCAACAGGCTGAAATGTAGCACATTTGCTCCAACCAAAGTAGGGAGTACAGACTAAAGTATAGATCTAACAATTTATGATTATATTTGATTAAATGGGTGTGTTGAAGTTCTATTTTTGAGATGTATGATAAAGATGAAAGACAAACATACACTGCAGGAAAAAAAAAAGATGGCAGGAATCTTTTATGGTTCAGTCACTGATGGAAAAAAATCTTTAAAAGTGTACAGAGACTAACTTTGGAGTAGTGTCTGTTTTAATCTTCATTCACATCCCCTTCTGATGACATATCTGTCATACAGATAAAGATCAGCGAAAATCAAAGAGCACTGTCCATTTTTAACTTTAAAAGAGATGGAAAGTGACTCTGTCCCTGTACTGCACCAGAGGTTTTTTTTTTTTTTTTGTTACTATAAAATCATAGTGTATGCAGTTGTGTGCAGGCTTAGATGACATGAAACATCCTGGAGATCTCAGAAGGTTTTATGGGTGCACACTTAAAGTTAACAGTTTTTTAATAAAATGCAATCATTAGTTAAATCAGTAACTCACCAACACATCTGCACAATTTATCTTTTCTCACAGCATAAATGAATATTTCCCTGATTCTTCTAGTCATGTCTGGCTTCTTTGATGTTTATATACAATTTACTGGCTGCAGTCTGCCTGTAATTCTGTATTCATTTACATTTTCGACTTTCTTAAGTGTCAAAACTCTTATGTGTTCATGTTTATAACTAAATTCAGGTTAGTTTGGCTGTTGCTATATCAATGTGTAGTTGTGCTCTTGAAAAAAGTAATTGTAGTTCATAATGACTATACCTGTATAAATGTTTCCCCAAAAACATAGCTCCTACCACATGCTCTTACTGTACAATTTGAACCACTGGAACTGCTAACTTGTAAGTTGCTTTAAGACATTTTTTTTTTTAGTTTTTCTTGTCATTTCTTTTCTTCAAACTGATTACAATAGCAACAAACTGGAGATCTGGCCCTGTGGCATTCTACTTCTTTAATTAGTTCAGCAAGTAAGCATAGCTTCAGATGCTGTTCCTATTGATTTGTTTTTGTGTGTAGCGCAGTAGGACAAATGAAGATAAAAACCTGTGGAGTCAATAAAATAAAGGATGCACTTTGAATGTTTAATAAACCAATCTGCAAGGACGATTGCCTTAATATGCATTTGCAGGTTAGTGCAATATGATAGTAATGAAAATCGCAGATTTAGAATGATATTATCTGTAAAATGCAGAGGGGTATTTTCTCTTAAAAACTGTGTTTGCAGCTGTATCTTTCATTGGGAAGGTGGAGGGTCCACTGAAATGGAACAGAAGACAGCTCACATTTTAAGGTTGCATTGTATTGTTGGTCTTTCCATACACAAGGTTTTGTTTCTGAAACACAGCCATTATCATCACTATTTTGGATCATCAGAATCCTTTTTAAATCCTTCTATGCTACAATGGCTTTCCTCTCTATGAGGCAGCTGTTAAGGGCACACTTTGTCTTCAGTGCATAAACACTTAGGAAGAGATTAGAGTTTCATTGGGACAAATTAAGACCATTCTCTTCTGTGGATGGATGAAACAAAGGCGAGATAATTCTATTGATTAAAAGAAATAGAGTTTGTTGTCAGCTGTGCTGTTTTGGAGTTAGTGATTTGATTGGGAAATCGTGGCAGACAAAATTGGGGAAATAATAATACCCGGTTAGTTTACATCAAAAGCATGCTTACTGATCCTCAGGAGGGAGCAGTCTTGTGTCACATCCACTTATTGCTGCCTGTAGCTTTTTGTCAACATGGGATGATGCTCTATATGAAGTGCTGACATGCACCAGTGCTTTGGGAACCGCTGGAAACTGCTTGAGGAAGTTCAGTGGTGTATTAACTTGGGCACTTACAATTCAAATGAACATTTTTTATTACTCTGCTGAACAACAAGTGCAATCAAATGCATAAAACTGATATATAATTTTAAAGATGATTAATACAACTTCTGAATGGGAACATTATGTAAATCAAGGGAAAAACAAGAGACACTGTCTAAATTTTTGTCAGTCAGCCTTAAACATTACATGAAGGGGTTTGAAATGGGACTCCAATTCAAATTCAGATTTCTACTAATGCACATCAGTCTGGGCACAATGACAACTGAGGTGTGGTGTGTCTGTGTGTGTGCGAGGGTGCGTGAGTGTGTGAAGGTAACTATGTATTCATTTAAATTAATGATCTGAACACTTGGAAAAGTGTTAATCTCACACTTTTTCAGTGATGCCCATATAAACTCTGGGCAAGTGTTGAATTTACCTCTGAAAGTGTTGAATTTCAGCTTTCGCATTCGCTGTGTGTGAATTTTAGTCCCTATGTGTTAACTCTGTGGTGGACTAGAGATCCATCCAAACATATAAGGTGTGCTTCTCTTGCTAAATGACAGTTAAGTTAGGCTCCAGCATTCCTCCCCTCCCCATAGTATACATTTTCTGTTTAAAATTGTAGGTGATGCACAGTAAATGTTACCATTTAGCTTAATGGATATTGTTCATGGACTGTATTTTATTTCTGAGAGTATATCTGAACTTCAGCTGTAGTGAGTGTGCGCTTTTGCTGCCTTTCACAGTCTCATTGGTCCATCAGTGGTGTGCTGGATTTCTCACTTACAGTAATTTTCTGGCCCACCAAACAGAACTGCTGCTTTTCTCAGTGTTTATTTTACAACACTGCTTGGAACAAATGTTTTCATATAAAACAAGCCAAAAGAAGTAAATCTTTTCCCCTCATTTAGGCCAAATCAACCATTTATTAGTTGCTGACTAACAACAGAAATGAGGATTTTGTGATTAGTAGGAGAAAGGGAGAAGGAGTAGACGACTCAAGAAGGGCTGTGCAGAATAAGTCACATCACTTACTATAAGTTCATTTTTGTCTTTTAGAGGAGATGCTGCTGTGCAGTCTGAACTTAAAAAAGGACAATTGTCTTACAATGTGCTGACTGTGTAAACAGAAAGCTCCTTTTTTTAAACCTTTGACCCATAAATTAAATATAATTCATTTGCTTTGGATGACTAGTGATCAGTGACTTTTCCCCTCCTCTTCCAAGAGACAGAATTGACTAAATAAAATGAAATCTGAACAAAATATTTTAGGTATGTTAAGTATTTCTACATTCTTGATGACTTTGAGGGATATGTAAAACCTTGGAGTTACAGTCGTTATTCCCATAACCTTCAAAATCCTCCTGCCAGGTTCACCTTTTCTGGACTGAGTCCAAAAAGTAGACACCACAGTGATGTACTCTATATGCAGAAGGCCCCCGAGATAGAGTTCATCCATTCTTTCTCCTTGTGTGCTGACAGTGGGTTATTTCAAGTATAATTCTTTCCAGAAATGCAACTGTGAAAGATTGAAGTAATATCACATAGCCATCAATGCAACAGCATGCCCTACCTGAATATTCACAGCATCAAACTTCTGTCGTCATTTATGTTCACAAAGCTTGACGTACCCATCCATCATCTAATGCCCATTTTCGTGCCAACCACAAAGAACCTGTTGATGCCACCTAAACGCAGAGTAATTTTCTTTTCCTGCTGTGATCACAGCAATGAACAGCAGGTTCAAATGTTTTGTCTTAATTGGCTGCTGGATTAGACAGGGCCTGACATTGTGCATCTGAAGCCTTATTCAGATTGCAAGCTCAAGTAAGATCCCAATTTATTTTGAAAATCTGAAAGGCAAAAATCAGATTTTTGTCAGACTTGAACATTAGAGGTTTGAAATGAGACTCAGTTCAAATTCAGATTTCTACAAATGCAAATCAGTCTGGACACGCTAGTTACTCAAATCTGATTTCATGACGTTCTGTTTCACTTACAGTGTCACACATATCAAAGTCATATCAAGAGCACCAGTAAAGCCAAGCAGAGTCAGTGCTGGTGCTGCTCTAGCAGAATGCAATGGAGGACAGCATGGAGAACAACAGTATGTGGAGAAAGAATTAGATTAATTGTCTGCACTGTAAAAACAGACAGCCCTATCCTATGCCCCATGAGCCCTTGCGTGAAATATGTGACCAACTTCCGGTTCGACTGGAACCGGCATTTATTTACATGCTAGATGTTCACACTACTCCATTTTTTACGAGCTTTTTTATATAAACTATGTGGAAACATCACCTGTTACAGCTCAGACAAGGCAATGTTACAATCCCTCCGCCTCCTGCAACAGAGGGATGGGAGGAGGATGATGAAAATATGGCCAAAAAAATAACACACAGCAGCCTGTAGCTACTTCTTAGCTCTGTCGCATCTGACTGTGAAGCAATGAGCAATCATAAAATCTCAGAGGCTTATCAGTACCTACATAATGATAATAATAATAATAATAATAATAATAATAATTATAATAATGATAGTGATAATAATAGTAAATCCATTTTATTTGCCAGACACCTTATCAGAGCACCAAAGACACTGTACAAAGTGAACAAAACATTAAACTAAAACACTAAGCAGAACACAGAAAACAAAATTGGATGATGTACAAGGAAAAAGGTGAAATCAGACGTCTGTACAGAGGAGAGAGGGAAGGAGGGAATCCCAGAGATGGGGAGCAGAGTATTACAGAGGAATAAGGTTGGTCATGTTTTGTTGAAAGAGGTGAGATATGATCTTATTTACTTAAAAGTAGATGATATTTTAGTCCTAAAACATGACCACTACGTCGCAGTCTGGAGCTCTGCAGCCACTCTCTCACTAAGACCGAGGTGCGTGTTCTACAAATCGCTGTTGTAGCCACAAATTTAACTTTCTCTGCTTGTTAGTACAACCATGAACTGCGCAACATGCTCCTGAATGAACCATGGAAGTACATTTTTCTGGGGAAAATTGTTTAGAAATGTTATAAATAATCTTGTAGAAATGTTTGACTAAACCGCTAGTCAAAACTACATCTTAAACTGTGAGTCAATGGCGAAGGGCTGTTTCCAGTATCTCACAGGAAGTTGATCGCATAATCGTCTTACATTCGCTAGCTCAGTAATAAGGTGGATTAAGTTGTATCCACTTACTTTCTTTTGTAAACTCCACCTCTACTCTGAGTTTTGGACACAGAACTTAAGTTAATGAGTTTCAGATGTTTAACGTATAATTATAAGTTTTCTTGACTTTTTTTTCAGGCCTTCTTCATTGATTGAACTCATGTTCTTAAGTTAAAGCTTGCATGAACAAAAAGGGGGCGGAGCTATTTTCAAAACTCAATGTATCTGGACCATAAAGGCTCATGAGAAATCCAGCAGGAATTCAACCTTTTCTGATTGTTATTCTATGGATTTGAGTTAAGCGTTTACTGCCTTTGTTATGTTCACATTTAGAGAAAGTTTTTGAAAAGTTCTGTTCAGTTTGGATGTCAAAGTTGCACCATGAGTGTGGAGCACAGTTTAGGGAGATAAGATCATCACCACAGATTGAGGTAGCTGGCCTAGCAGAGAGAAATAGCATTGTTCAATAGATTGTCATGATGCTGATGTTTCTCAGACTCTGTATCTACTCCTACATATATTGCTTGAGTAAAAAGTCATAGTGATCTCATCTGAGTATCATCTTGATGAAATTGTCTTAGAGATTTGCTTGTCTGAATCAAAGACTAGTCAAGATCACTTCAGTTCTGTTGCTGTACAAATGAAAATTTCAGTTTGTCTGACTAAAAAAGAAGATTCCCAGCACAAAACAATAAACAATAACAATAAACAAGCTATGGGAACTTGATCTTATCAGTCGAAGAAACTCAGTTGTGTGTTGACTTTACCTTAAATATTTTGTTGGCCTTACTCAGAATTTTAAGGCAGCAAGGTTATAAATTATTTTAAATTGGGATTTTTTTACAGTATGTTGGTAAATTTTGGGGATGACTTCTGTTCAGGCAAGAACAAAAAGAAGGAAACCCTCTGTTGGAAAACCCCACTAAGACTGTAGTTGTGCTGTTACTGATACATATGCAACCCATACAACAGAAACCACATCTTTCACAAAAGTATGGACAGTTTGCCCTCACAATCTGGTCTGAGAAGCTAAATAGATTTATCTGCAATCTGAACAAACCCTAAAGCCCTTTGGTGATGGAGAATCTCTTTGTTTTCTTTTTGTCTTTGTCTCAACAAAAAGTGTGCATTCAGTGGCTGAGCTATCTCCTCGATGGACTTCATCATCTGTAGTGCACTGCACAAACACATTTAGCCAAAGGCACACAAATGCTGGCAACCCAGTTCTGTCAAGCAGGTGTTGTGAGGATTGCTGCCTTCTGCTACCGAAAACGCTACTTTTTAGTACCATTTTTTTTGTTCTCAAGCCCCATCTACAATCCACGTTTCGCCTGGATTCCTACAAGCAGTGCAGTGTGCTGATTTAGCTAGGGATACTATGTCAGAGTGATAATCTTATTATCATGGTCATTTGGAGTGAAAAAAATAAGCACCTGCTACTATGAATAACGTGATTATACAATAGCAAAATCTGAAATTGAGAAGAAAGGACTTGTGTCCATAGGCTTTTACACTGTAGGAGAAATGGAAATGTTGACATTGAAGCCATATATGGGGATAAACTTTTGCTAGAAAGGTGATCATGTGAGCAGGACCCTGTTGAGTGTTTCAGTATAACCGCAGCTGTATCTGTAACAGGTCACTTTACCTGTGTGTCTTTACTTTGTTATCCTGTCTTTGTTTATGATCCCCCACTGTGCTTTCTCCTGGGTTCTGTGTGCTCTAGCAGAGAGCACATTTCTCCCAATGCGCAGCCATTGCCATACCTGCTAAACTGCCATTATTTACCTCATTTCCATCTGCCTAAGCAAACCTCGACAATCACAGTACACCCTGATTCTGTGTATTTTCCAAATGTTTATCGATATTTTCTCACATTTTTGGGGTCTTTTTAACCTATTATTCAGTCCTCCATAAAGACATGGTTTATCCATTGTACACACTAAACAGCATCAACATTCTTTCAGAAAATCTCTGAAATGCAAACATCTATCTTTATTCACCACAGAAACCCCGAATTTGTGTCTTATAATCCAAGTTGTCAATATTATCTTTGATTCCACAGATGCTCAAGTAAAGCTGTACACTACGATAGCGTGTGGATTAAAATTCCCTCCCTTCAGAAGCACACTGTAAGTGTGCAATTCCACAACTATAAATCACTGCATTATGCGAGGTGTTCACTGGCCAAACAATGACTGCATGCTGACTTGATCAATATCATCATGAAATATTCTCATATACAGTAGAGGTGTAGAGTTCTTACAAAGTTTTCAAACATATTCACACCATGTCATCTGAGGCAGAGGTGATTATTAGGGTGCCACAGCCTCACAAAACACGTATTTATCACTTTAAGGAGATAATTGGGTGTGAAAACCTTGGAGACAGTGGACAAAAAATGAACCACTATAAAGGAATTATGATCATGACTTGTTTTGTAACCTTATGGGGTGTGAATAAATTGGTGAAGTTGCAAATGAAGTAACACCTTCTCTCCCTCTCTTTTTTTATTATTTTACTCAGTGTCTGCACAAGGTCATGTCTACACAGCCAAGTGTATTAGAACATTATACATTTGGCTTTTATTAAACTGTGCTTGATAATCATTTACTATACAGATTCATATATCATGTGGAACAAGCTCATTGTGAGTAATTTCCTTGATGAAAAAATGTAGATTGTATAAACATGATAAAAGAAACTAAATACATATTTCATTTTCAGGATCGTGCATGGTTGTAATGGCCTGGAGCATCAGGAGAGCAAGTCTGTGGAGAGACAGAATGAATTTCATGTTTTTTTCTTGATTCCCTGCCAGTAGAGAAAGCCACCACCTAGAAACTGTTCACTGCTGCCCACAAACTGAAATGTAATTCAGAATTCAGCTTCCCAACTCTAGAAATAGCATACTTGCCAAGCAATTCACTGACTGGGACAGAATTAAGTGATGTGAGAGGATCAGACGCAATCACTCAGTTTCAACCTTGTTTATTTGTCTGTCTGAGGCATATTTATTATAATCCACCACAGACCTCTCCACAGTCCTGAACAGTACTTGTCAGAAAATTTCTAGCGCTGTTTTATTACCAGGAACACTGCGAAACTGAAAGTAGCTGCTGCCTCTGTAGCAGATTTCTCTTTGCTATGTGAGCATGTTAAGGTACATAATTAAGTAATCAGCTTATGCCAGCTGGAACATTTGGCAGCTTAGTCTGACGGATTCAGTTGGACTCTTAAAAACATCTTGAAAGATTCTGTTTCAGTCTCCCTCTGTGTAATCTCATCTCCTGCCAGGCGAGAAAAAAGACCTAAGCTTGGATGGCACCCAAAAGGTGCAGGTCGTGTTTTTGTTTTGACCTGTGGTGCTTTATGGGAAAAAAAAAAGAAAAAAAAAAAAACCTCTTACATTATACATTTCATTATATATTTTTCTACCTTCACCCACTCCTCTTCTCCTTGCCGTTAGCTGCTACGCAAAGACATATTGAAATACTGAAGAAGTTCAAACCAGTCATGCAATGGTGAGGAACTTAAAGTGGAATTGGTCAACCAACCTAAATTTATTTACTAAACTGAGTCCTGGTCTTAACAATAATTACATACCAAACGTAAAAAAATATAAGCATATAAAAGAAAAATGTAGCAAAGTTTGATGTTTTTAGGACAAGAGCGCCGCCATGTTGCAGTTCTCTAAGCTCTGACGTCACCGGGTTGGTTTGCGCTCTGGCTCGCATTAAATCAATAGCAATCATCAGCTACGCTGCACTATAATTAACAAGCTGGAACACATTTTAGAAGCTTAATATCGGGGACCCTGACTCCAGATCATGAAGTGTCAATTTTCCAGGGAAAATACTGCAATAGTGGCTTTGGCTTGTCTACGATTGCTCATGTTTGCTACTACGAAACTTCCTGATCCTGCACTCTTACAAGTCCCGCTCTGCAACTTAACTGGATTTGTCCTTTAATTTAAAGATCTATGTTTTTGACAGAAAATCCAGCCCCCTGGTTTGGATTAAAGAATCCAGATAATAATATTTAATGTTTGCTAAGAACTTCCCCCTGTTCCAACTCCACAACAAAACAGCCGTCTTGATTAATAGGAATACTTATTTCATCATTAAGGCTGATTAATTCCATTAGTCTGTGAAGCTTTAAGTCATTCAGTAATGGCAATGAGAATCAATTATTTGCCATGGCAACCCGTAGAAGGAAGATGCAGACTGTGTTACATTAACAAATGCCCATGATGATAACTAAATACACAATCTGCTCAGTTCCAGCAGTTGTATGAATATAAATGTATAACACTGCAATACATAACTATCAGTGTTTACTCTTTAAAAGCCAGACTTCATATATGCCTGTGTGCACAGACATGGTCCTTGGAAATGGAAGCTATTGATTTTTTTTTCACCCCATCTGTAGAGCATCTCCCCCTTCCTGCCAGCACAGCATGTAATATGAGACTGCAAGTTTTCCCTCACCCACAGCTATCAATTTTGCTCAACTGAGCTCCATGGCATGGATGGAACCTGCTTAAGCACCTTTCTCCTCCAACATACATCCCTGCATACCATCATTCTAAAAAAAAAAAAGGTTTGAGCAAAAAACAAACAACAACAACAGGTCTGAATCAAAATCTGAACAATCTAACAGCTGACGTATGTATGACTATAGTGTGGATGGTGTCACTGCTGGGGGAGGTTCTATTTGTGGAGCGAATGACCAAGAAAGACAAAATAATTCAAAGAAATCACTTTGATTTCCCATTCCCAGAAAAGATAATCTATATGACAATTTCTTCTGTATTATGACTTTTATAGCTAAAAGTGAGATGTGGTTTCTCACCCCAAAGCAACGAGCATTCACTATCTTTTATCAGTGGGGTAAAAATCCAATATATGAGACTGGATGTGAGGGCATATCAAGCATGATGGAGCTTGATATATAACCTATATTCCATCAACCCACATCAATCTTACAAACTGTTAAACAGAAAGATTGTGAGGTAAACATTCACTTAGAAACTTGGCTTATCCTTTTCAACAAATGCTTAGCTATCAGTTACTGTAATGAAAACAAATAGATTGACTAGTTTCACAGAGACAGAAAGTCTGGAGTGGATCCAAAGATAACAGGGCTGTACTCAACAACTGCAACAGAAGCAATGTGAGGAATGAATTCAAAGGGGTTGGCATGGAAATAAAAAGAGATAACAGTCTATTGCTGAATGTTTCTGAGAACGACTCCTAGAACTAGCACAGGAGGCTACGATTTTTAAAGTAAAATTAATTTGCAAATGATACTGTACCTATAAAGGAAAGTTTTCACAGAGAATTACATCAAATCCATAGATATATATTGCCATTTACACACCATCAATTACTCTGCTGGGGCCGTAAGAGCTAATTCTTCAGCAGACTCAAACGTGGCTGTCTGCAAAACAACTTGGCTTGCCACTCCATTCCCTGCTATTACATTGATTCTCTCCACAGCAGATAACAGAAAGCAGGGTTAGCTTAAATGATGCCTTACCTGTAGCCACTGTGACTGGTCACTATGTCCAGCTGTCCATGCATTAACCTTGCCCTGTTTGTCCAAGCGGGCCTTCCCAGGCTCCCAAGTAAACATGTCCATGTTGAGTGTTCTGAAGATGCTGGAGGCTGTGACCTGGTAGTCCTGGACATGGCCTGACTTCATCCCCAGTGGTTCAGAACAGCCTTGTAAAAGCAAAAACAAAATTTAACCATACAACCCCACCAACCCCAAAACAAGTTAGTTTTATAAATAACAGAGTGAGAGCAGATGATTAGTATATTCTGGGTGGGTGAATAACTCACCTGTTAGCTCACAGCCGAGCAGCTCCATCCGTAAGGTACAGTGCCTCCTGCAGACTTGTGGGTAAATGCGCACATACTGGGCTTCAATGGGAGGTGTGAATGAGTTGGCTGATGGAGCGTTGTTATCAACATTTCCTCTGAAAATCTGTGATAAAGAATAAAATAACAGCAGTTGGGGGCGGGGAGGACGGTGAAACAGATCTCTTTGCTATCATGTGACAGTCTGCTGCTGTCTCTAGTGTCTACTCAACTCTCAACAAATTGCTGTCATTCAAGGTCAATGAGCTGGAATTACAGGGAAAAATAGCCAATTTCCTGCACCATTTGAGCCAGCTAGTTCATAAGAATAGTGGTGTGTTTTAAATTAATGCCTCTATTATATTGCTATACCTGCAAGAGTTCCAGTCTAATGAGTGAAGATAGCGTTACTAGATCAGCTTGAAATATCATAGTGAGTCATAAATATTCTTTTTTTAAAAATGTCTTGACTGACTAGAAGTAAAAAGTTTAGATTGAAATAAGCTTGAATGGAAAATTCAAATACAGATAAAGAGTTTTATGTATTTAAAATTTGATGAGCAGTTAGGAAATCTGGCCATTTCGTAGCACGACCAAACAGAGGACAGCATCAGCTTGTCAGGAATAATAGTTTATTGGTTTATGTGGTGGCTGCTCATCTACAAATAATATAAAAATGCAATCTAAATGTCATAAAAGTGGAGAGGGGTAAGGGGCAGCAGGGTGAGACCAATGTGAGCTAGCTAATTAAAAGCCATCTCATCATGTCCTCCACCTTACCCTTGAATGTGCGTAAGTGCACAGTCTCTTGTCTACGTATGAGCGTACACGTATTTAAGTGTGTTTCTTTGTCAATATATTAAGGAGTAGGAAGCAGTAAGTGACAGCGATGTGCATATTTGTATCCATGTGTCCATATCTTACCATGTCCTCATCTTTGCCCTTGACTTTGTATGTTCTCCATGTCTTTCCGTCATCGCTGTAGGCTACTTTGTAAGACTTGACGTACTCTGGGCTGCCGATACGCTTTGCACCTTGGGTAATTAGGCCTGTGACCCTCATTTTCCTCTGGAGGTTTATCTGTAGAGTCCAAAAAGAAAAGGCAGAGAAATTTTAGTTTACATTTTTTGGCTTGCCAATTAAATGTGTGTCTGTGGACACAAGCTGTGTGAGCATGCTTGTCATGGAAATCAATTCAACCCCTTGTATCTTTTCTGTCAGGGCCATCCATCTTCTTCAGAAAGTCTGAGATCAAATGTAACATTTAATCAATCCTCATGCTCCATGTCCAGTATATCCACACTGTGCAAACTGCCAGTACACCGCTTTTGTACAATAACTTGGTGAGACAAGAGGAAGAGAGGAGAACTAAAAACAAAACTGGAAGCATACTTCCTTTAGAACAAAGACAGAGCAGGACTTTCACTATATAGTATGTACATACCCGTGCAATGTCTTTTGTAGGCAAGCTGCATTTAAAAAAGGCATCTGCAAAATCACATCTATTCTCATTTTCCTCTCACATTTATGCGAGTGAATAAGACAGTATTTGGAACCTTAAAGAAAAATAATGTACATAGGTGTAATACTTCTCAAAAACTGGATCATTTACAGTGAAGGAAGAGTTTTTCTGCTTTTGAGTGATCAAAATATGCATCATGAAATTATATTCAAAATACATGTACCCCAAAAAGAAAAGTGATACCACACATAAAATAAAATAAAATAAAACAAAATAAAATAAAATAAAATCCACTCAATGGCATATCACCCTCCTGTCTGAGGGTTTGCGCTGACCAGCTGGCCCTCATCTTCACACAGATCTTCCACAGATCACTGGAGCTGTGCCAAGCCCCCTCCTGCTTCAAACGTTCCACAATAATCCCAGTCCCAAAGAAATCCTCCATCACAGGACTAAATGACTGCAGACCTGTCACCCAGACATCTGTGGCTGTAAAAACATTTTGGAGGCTGGTGTTGTTGCACCTGTTGTTGCAATCTTCACAAGACCCCTGCTGGACCCCCTGTAGTGTGTCTATCAGGCAAGTCAGTAGAGGATGCAGTCAACGTACTGTAGGGCCACACTAACTGCACTACATCCTCCAACGCCTCAACTCCCCAGGGGCTTCCTGTTTGTGGACTTTAGTTCAAGGTTCAACAAGGCCCTTCCAGAGGTCCTCCACATGACACCGACCCAGCTCACAGTCCCAGCCTCCACATGTCAGTGGATCACAAACTTCCTGTCAGTCAGGAAGCAGCACACCAAGCTGGAAAAGATCACATCCAACACCTGGACAATCAGTGTCGGTGCCCCCCAGGGACATGTACTCTCCCTACAGATCTTCTGACTGCACTTCAAAGACTGGTCTCTCAAATTTCTCAAGTATGCAGACAAAACAGCAATTCTTGAGCTCATCAGGGACCTGGTTCCCAGGTCCCATGGTCTGAAGTGGACTTCAAACACAGATAAGATCATTGAATTGGTCCAGCATAGGATGCAGGTCTTGCATCAGCTCAGGAAGCAATTCAGCCTCAGGTGCTGCTGATCTGGTTTTACACCGCTGTCATCCAGTCAGTTATCTGCACATCCCTGATTGTCTGGTTTGGCTCAGCCACCAAACAGAACAGACACAGTATGGAAAGGGCAATCCTGACTGCAGAGAGAATAGTTGGTGCCCTTAGAGTCAGAAAACAGTAGCATACATCACAGCTGACCCATCGCATCCTGGACATAACCTTCTCTCACTGCTTTTCTCTGGTAGGCACAACAGAACACTACAAAACTCTGTATGCCAGCACGACCAGACACTTTTTTGCCTCAGCTGTCCAGCTTTAGCCAATAGCAGGAGGACATTGATTTGCTGGTGCAAGGCTTCACAAAGGATGCTCATGTTTTCGTGATGAGAAATAACACTCAAAGGTGAAAAGTGCCTGCAGAAGATGGCGGCCAACAATTTCTGTAGAAGAAGAAGTCAACATCGCGCTTTCATTTCCGGTGAGTACTCTGCATGGGAGTATGCTGTTTGGGACAGCACTGCAAACTCGAAAATCACATACTGAGCCATTGAGTTCATAGTATGGTTAGTGTACTCAATTTGGGATTTTGAGGATTGAGTCCAGTTGGGACACACCCATAATTCCAGTTGTAGGTGTATCAGTGTTAATATTGCACGACTTTGACAAAGTAACTCCGTAAACAGATGAATGGTTCAGATCTGATACAGACATTAGTTGCTGTGACAGTTAACACAGTAAAATAAGCATTGATTTATGCTCACCTTAATGGTCAGCATCCAAAAAAAGAGAGAGAAAAGAAATATGTGACTGTAGATGATGACCCAGCATGTTTAAGCAGAAACTGCGTAGGACCACCACTACAATAACAGCTGATGAGAGGATTTATGGTCACCAGAAACCTGGCATTACAAAAAAAAAAGAAAGAAAAAGAATGCAGCATTAAAATAACCTGGATTAAAACCATATAAAGTGACTCTATGCCATCAGACTTAAATCCAAAACAACACCTTTGTGTTAGTGTGAAATGATCGTCAAAGCAGAACAGCTTGAAAGTGAAGAGATCTCTGAACATGGGAGAAAATCTATTCAGAAATAATGAATTGACTGGTGCTGGTATTTCTTTGGCTCAGTATTCAAACTCAGTAATGAAAGACTTACTTAGTTTTTTGTTAACATCAGTGTTGTGTCATTGTTATGTTTTCATAATACTGAATTTTCAGCGGTAAATGACTGAAATGTTCAGGCTTAAGTTTTTTTTTTTAGCTGTTTTATATTTTATGGAATATGAAATTACATAAAATTAACACATATAAGAGTGTGATGGCCTCCCAATGTTAAGATTGTATGTTGAACTAGTATCTTGTTCAGGTGCACACAGCTTCTCTTTTTTCTTGTATTTGTTAGTAGGCTACTTCTTTAGGACCAACAAAGCTCAAACCAAAACTCAAGAGTTCACCTCAAATTATACTGTAAGACCTCAGCAGAATTGAGAGATATTTGTTGAATATTACAGTTTCTGCTCACAATCTGTCAGTGCAAGCTGAAAAAGAGTGCCACTTGCTTTGTAATTCTGGTGAGCTTGCATTAAAGAAAAATAAGATGGCAGATGACAGTTGATGACAGCTCACCTAACTGTGACCAAAACCTGTGACTAAGGAGTTGTGCCATGTGGGGTTACTCACCCACAGTATTCACATACAGATGGCTTCAAAGTGACGTATAGACAGATTTCTACAGAATCAACCTGTGAAACTGTTTTGAAATTGTGGTTGTGGTCTTTGCCATCATTGAAGAAACACCTGAATACTCAACATCCTTGTCTAGGAAGCTTCACAGTTAAAATAAAGCAACCACATTGTCTCTCATGATATTGTAGGACGGTAAACAACTCATTATTTGAAACATATTAAAAAATAAGACAATAAGCCCTTCCCGCCTTCCAGTAAAGCCTTTAAAGCTGCACATATGGACACACATACAGTGAGTTTTACACAGAAAAGAACAAAAGGAAAAGAAAACATACTGGGGAATCTCAGCTGTAGACCAGCTATGTCCTGAACACAGATGCTTTAGAATGTCCTAGACAATTATAAAAAAATAAAAATAATAATTTGTGTTGCCATATTGACAGCTGTTAATAACAGACTAATGAAAATAAAAAGGGAGAAAAAATAAAAATAGATTTACTATTATTGTCTGACTACAAAAAGAAAAAAAAAGACCTCTGAAGCTGCAAAACTGACAAGCTGCACTTGCACAGCTTTAAATAACTACTCAGTGATGGTACATTAACCAGAAAAAGGCAAACCAGTGAAATAAACTAATTCAATTGCAATACAAATAACATCTGTGATTTGGGTCTTAAATTTAATGCCTTTGAAGCTGTAGAATATTTACATTTATGTACACAAATTATTTTAAAAGCCAGTCCAAGACATGTCTAAGATCTGTGGCATTTCACTGAAGATGGTATTATAAGATCTTAAATTTGTTTTTACAGGGAACACTGGTAGCATCACTCAAAATAATACAATTTATAAGTAAAATGTTCTAGCAAAAGGGGGAAAAAAAAATCCTCAAATGAGTTTGTGTAATGTATTTCTTGAGAATAACTCAGTTGACGTTTAAGCTAATGTCCACTTATGCATACTAGACTAAACCAGTTATTTTTGATTTATATGCTTAAACCAACATGCCATTTTTGCTCTGTGGAGCTCTGTTAAAGCTCTGATGACCCTTACTTATAAAATCACTGTATTTCTTCTTTCCTTCCACCGTGATAAATACTTAGACCAATTAGAAAAATTAGCCATGGAGCCAAATATACTGGTAGCAATTGCTTTGAAATCTCTATTAGAATAAAAAATGATCCATATACAGTATACACCTCTTTCCACATGAAAAGTGCCAAACCGAAAAGACTATCATTCAGTTTCACAGGCGTAGGATATTCCTTTCTCAAACCGATCATGTGATCATGTAAACACTGACTCGGAAACTTGTGATGTTGCGTTCTTGCAAGGCATGCTCCGACTTGCCGTAAACATGCAACGAGTGACGTTTCCTCACTTTGGAAGATGGCGACGAACAACATAATTCCCTGGACAGCTGCAGCAAGTTTGTTTTTAATTCAAACTCTACGCCTTTTTTTTCTTCATTGTTCACAGTAAAGTGCATCATTAAGCTGCTGCTTGATTAGAGCACTGCAAATACCACAACGGTGACAATCAGTTTTTAGACCTCTGTCTTTGATATATTATGTGAAGAAACATCATTCCGCATATGTCAGACAGGATCATTCTGCTTAAATGTCAGCACATATACACACCAGATCGGAATTAATTAGTTCCCGTGTAAACAGCTGCCTTGAAATCTTATTTTGGAATGATTTCAATCCGAAAAGGGGAAAAAGTCTCCATGTAAACTGAGAAACCTGCTAGGGTAGCTGGGGCTGATCCTTCAAAGTTTGAATGGCCATTCAGTAATGCCCTTCTGTCACTTTACTGCTAACAAAGATGCATTTGCTGGTGTAAATTAGACATCACATGAAGCATTCTGCTCATGTGGTCCTTTATCAATAGATGCATGTTTGTGTCTAAGAGAAAATTTAAATATTGCAGTTTTACTTAAGATGCAATTATATCACACAAAGAAAGTACACCAAAGCAAATTTGGTACTTATTTGAGTGAAGCAACAATGTCAAAAGCAGACTCAAATATAGTTGTATTGGCTGATGGAGGGAGCGTCATGATTTGTGTCTGTTTTGCTACTTCAGGACCAGGATGCTCTGCAGTTATTGATACAACAATGAATTCAAAGTTGTTCCATAAAACCTTTACAGGAGAACATCGGAGCAGGAGGCGAGGACCTGGAACAAGAAGATGGAACGAGACAATGTCCGTAAGCACATGCATTCTAAGTTGTAGTTCAAAAATAGTAAAATTCCTCTTTTGCAATGCTAAAGTTGCAGTCTAAAATCTATCTCTGTCAATATTAGCTTACCCTAAAGGAGAGTTCAGACATACGAGAAATGTGGATGGGTACAGTCTAGCTGCCTGCTCAAAGATGTTTTACATCAGCAGTTCAAGTTTACTTTCTGCAGACATGAACAATACAACTTTTTTTGTGTTGTCAGTTTGTGACCTTTTGGAATTGTAAAAAATATCTCATATAATACTGTAATGATGCAATATGAAAACATTCATCACACACCTGTCTATTTTGTTAATAAATGAATAATATACACCACAGCAGCTAAACAAATGGATTCTGTACCGGTTTATTCTTTCTGAGTCTTCTGTATACAAAGACGAAGAGTTTAAAGTGAACTCTTACCCTCTCACCCTTTCAACTCTCTCTTTTTAGACATGCACAAAATACCTTCAGTATAGAATTCTCTCACTATACTGTGTCTCTTAAAAAGTTTCTGCTTCAAATGAATTCTGATCTAAAACTTGAAAAAGATAGTTTGCCATGAGAAATAGAAACATGGTACAATTCAACTCGTTTTACCTTCAGCACTTTTACAAAAAAATCATCATGCAACCATTTGCAACTTCCTCAAAGTAACTTTGTGGCTGGCTCAAACTCAAACTGCAGGGACACAGATTTTGAAAGAACTTATGTTTGTATTTGGACCTGATATTTGCAGATACAAATTAAATGACCCAACAAATAAGGTTTTTAACAAGCATGTTATGTATATTACA
This sequence comes from Atherinomorus stipes, assembly GCA_023101725.1. Taxonomy (NCBI): domain Eukaryota; kingdom Metazoa; phylum Chordata; class Actinopteri; order Atheriniformes; family Atherinidae; genus Atherinomorus; species Atherinomorus stipes. The sequence continues at coordinate 122,019 of JALJCO010009939.1, read as the reverse complement.
GGAAAAAAATATGCAAATTCATAAAGGCTGAAGAGAACTATAAAGAAAGAAGAGAATTTTGCTTTGTTTGCATTTGTTTTCATTTAGATTTATAGCAGAGTGCCATAAAATATAAATGTCAGAACCAAACTTGATTTATATGTAATGACCAGAGCTAAAACACAAAGTCAATAAGAGTTAGCTTGGCTCTGAGGAATTATAATGGCTATTTTTCAGTTTCTTGACATTTCACAGACAGAATGGATAATCGATTCATCAAGAAAATTATCAACAGTGCAGCCAATCGGGAATTTAATTGTCAGTTGCAGCTCCAGCCATGCTAAAAAAAAAACAAACAAACAAACAAAAAAAAAAAACTTTTGTTTTTTTCTGGCTCTGTGTAAGTGACTAAACTAACAGAATAGACTTCACACATGGGCCAACACATGTACAAAAGAATTATGAATAGTTAAAATATGATAATATGCTCTATTTTGTACACACTGGGATTGCAAGTCTCAAAGGATTCGCAGGATAATAGTAAAACTATTTTGTCCTTGAAACAGCTTATAGACCTGGCTCTCTTGTCTGAATACATAAAAGGTACTACTTGTACAGTAGATCTTCATAAAGCTATATTTTTCTCATTGCAATTTAGGATCATTTTCTGTCCTTTCTATGATGAAGTTGTTTTCTTCAGAGATGGGTAGTAACGGCGCTACATTTACTCCGTTACATTTACTCGATATTTCATAAATTGATCTTTTAAGAGTAAATTTATTACAATATACTTTTTATTTTTACTCTAGTACATTTATCAGAAAGAAATGCTACTTCTACTCCGTTACAATGGCATACACCCTGCTTTTTACTTTTATTTTTGGTATTAAAGGTGTGCAAATCACAGTTTGCTTGTTGTGTTAGAGAGACACTTGAACGTCTCACTAAACAAACACAGCTTGCTGTTGGCCACGTCACACGCTATGAGCCATGTTTCACTACGTACCACCAGTCAGGTGTAGCCAGGTAGTAACACGACGATGTGGCGCCAATGCCCAAAAAAAAAAGAGTTTTAGCTGCAAGCTGAAGCACACAAACGCAACAGGAATGTACCGGTAGTCTACACGAAGAATGACTGAAACAACAGCGTGTGGTTCGGAAGTTGAAACAGAAGCCGTGGAACATTCCTGGCTGCACATTCCAGACGACATAAAAGATCAGCTGTGCAAGTCACGTTTCAGGTACAAAAACTCAACCTGAAACTTACTTTCTAAAGTTGTAATAAGCTTTTGTTTGCTGCTAAAACAATCCCGTATCAGACCTGAATCTGTGGTAGAATGTGAACCTTCATCAACTTGTTTTCTCTCGCGATTTTTCTTCGAAAAATATCACCATGTCCTACAGTTATGTTGGCAGCCTCCTCTCGGCTGGTTGGGGATGTAGGGGTGTCGCAGCCGCAGGAGGAATTCCCAATGCTGTGATGTGGCTGCGTTTGATCGTGTAACAGTAATAAACTGTGTCGGCTAATAAACGCGATATTTACAGTGACATCGGGATGTAAGGAGGCTGCTGTAGCCTATAAACGAATATGTTTCACAAATATATATTAACCAATCTGTCTTTTCAGGGTGGTCCTTTTTTCCTCCGTCCCCCCATCTGCTTTGGCCACACTGTTACGGTGAGCAGCCGTCTTTGGCTTCACATCCAATTTCAAGTGGGATCTTTTCTCATTTCAGGTTGTGTGCACAACTCTGACCACAGCAGCGTGTCACACACTCTCCCACTCACCCCTCTTTTGTTTGTGTGTAATGCCGGAGGACAGCTGCCATATACACATTTTTACCTGTTTCCACTTATGTTCGTTCTCAGCCATTGGCCTACTCATATTTTGTCATTTTGATGGTGCAAATAATCGTGTAGGAGTGTGTCCCCAGCTTTACTAGACTGGTCTAGACTCTAGTCTCAAAAGAAGTGTTATAAAAGACCATTACAGCCAGAAAACAGTGTTATGAAAAGAGTTCTTTATTTAATGTGGTGGATGTCTTTATGTATGTTCATTAAAAAAAATATAAAAATAAAAATAAATAAATATATATATGTATATATATATATATTGTCACGGTACCGCCCTCGCTTGAGTTTTGGCTGTCAGGCTGTAGGGGGGGTGGGGTCCGGTGCCGGTGGCAATTGATAAATGCCAGCCAGGTGTGTTGATGAGGGGGGCAGTGAGACGCCAAGTGGAGCGAGGACTCCTTTTCCCTCCTCCATAACCACGATGTGGATCGTTATGATATTGTGTTTTGTCGCGTCAAATAAATGAACTAATTACCGAACGGGCCGGAAGTCGCCGTGAGGGCTGGCCAAAAAGCCGGTGGATGAGATCCGGTTGACAAGTCCGGATGTCCGAGGATACTGATCCGAGAAGTGGATCAACTGGGCCAGAGTTCGGGACGTCGCAGGTAGGCTCTCTCCCCCTTTTGCAACTGACAGCCATTGTTTATGTATGCACGGTGCCGGCCTCTGGACGCCCCTAGACTGGGTAACCAAGGCTTGGTAATGTTATTGGCAGAGCAGGTCGGTGTCGTGACAATATATATATAAATATATATATATATATATATATATATATATATATATATATATATATTTTTTTTTTTTTTCATTTATTGACATTTACTGTAATTTAGAATTAATCTGATGTTACTCATAAAGTACTCAGTACTTGAGTAGTTTTTTTTCAGCCAGTACTTTTTACTTTTTCTTGAGAAATTATTTGGATGACTACTTTTTACTTGCACTTGAGTAATATTTTCTAAAGTAACTACTTTTACTTGAGTATCATTTCTGGCTTCTCTACCCACTTCTGGTTTTCTTAACGGATATACTGTAGAATAACCTGTAATGTTGTACTCTTTTCCTACTTCAGCACGACTCAAAGTCCCTCTCAGCGCTTCTAATCCACTCGTTCACACACCGTTACACCAACTGTATTGAAAGGACCTTGTCTGTCTTTAGGAGCAAATGTGGCCTCTATGGCTTTCCCAAGGACACCTTGGTATGGATAGGTACCAGTGATTGAGACAACCTGTTCTACAGGCAGAGCCACAGTTTCCTTACAGATGGCCACCACAACACCCCTGTAGAGACTACTTATTAATCACAGTTCAAATCAGGTTATTACTCTCAGAAAAAAGTGTGACTGTGTATAGAAAGCTGAAGGATATTCAGGCAGTGCTATGATTATCAATTTAACTGTGATTAAAAGAAACCTTGCCATGGTGTACATATAAGCAAAAGTAGCTTACAGGGTGTTTGAATGTTAAAGATTACACTGGAAAGAAAAAAGAAAAGCAAAGCAGGGCAGGGAAAAAATAGACCCAATAGGACAGAATGTAATGCTACAAGCAAAAACACTTATTTTTTGTCATCAAAAGGGCAGGTGGCTATGCAGCCTGTTGCAACAGCTAAGGGTTGTAGAAAAGGTTGGAAAATGGATGGATGTTTAGCTATGTTCAAATAGTTTTCTGTTTCTGTTATAGAAGCAGATTAGCAATAGCATTTAATACTTAGTCTGGAGTGTTCCCCCATTTCTGTCACTATTCAAACTGAGAGCCCCTCCCCTTGCGCTAACAGCCACATCGCTCTTCAGCCCCCAGCTTCTCTGTCAAAGCCTGGAAGTGGGTGAAAGCCAAACCAATATTAACCCTGGTTTTCGAGTGTGCACTTTCTTAAGCTCTTTTTGCTGCAAAATACTTCTTTTTCTTAGCTGCATCCACCATTTTTATTGAGAATTCAAGTGAATCTGACGTCTGCTTCAGCTGATGTTTAAAAATAAAAGGTTTCTCCAATTGATGAGTTTTTCCCAACAGAGCGCCACGTCATTTGCTGTCACTGGCTGGAGACAACATGCAAATCTCCACCCAGAAACGTGCCAAACACAGCAAAACAAAGGGAAAGGAGTAAGTACAGTCAGGAGAGGGGGAGTTGCAAACAAAACAACGCCGCTTGAGAGAAGAGGCCTAAAGGTTCTGCACCTTTAAGCTGGATTTCACTCACAAGTCTAGCATTTATTTTCAGGGGGAAAACTCTGGACTCTATCTTTACATATCACCTCACTCTTTTGGGCTGTCCATCACCCTGTACCATGGAAACAATCAAATTTAAATATTGTTAAAAATCATAGAAATCATAAAACTGCAATTGCTGCTTTTCATCTTAATAAGAAATGAAGTAATGGTTAAAGGAGTGATGACATAGCAGTTAAAAACTAGTTTATGTTGTTGGCATTACTGCATATGTAAATACTCCAAAGAAAAAAACGGCATTTTTTACAGCGGAGTATTGTTTTGAAACGCCAGACCTCACTTCCTCAGTAACACAGTTGGGTCCGGTGATGATATGGAGCTTTACCCGGAGACCACGTTGACTTCATTCTGATTGGCTACACCTTATTTGGCTATGACCTTATTTGGAGAATCTAGGTCAAGCTGCGGTCGGAGTTTGCTAAAGGCTAACTGCTAGCAACATGGCTCACTTCAGACAGTGTGAGCTACGTTTATCAGACAAGACAGCATTTAGAAAATAAATAAACTTACAGGTAATGACAAGGTTGTGCCCCCCTCCCTCAGTGTTGCTGCAGAAGTTTTCTTTTAAATCCATTTGTTTGAAAATCCAGACCTGACTGCACAGAAGTTACTACTAGCTCCATACACGAAGCTGAATCAGACAGGGAGGGGAGGGGGGGAGCAGACGGTGCATAAACCGTTAGGAGAGAGAGAGAGAGAGGGGGGGGGGGGGGGGGCGCTGTTTACTTGATAGTGTGCTCTTATTGGAGCAATTCAATTACGTAGAATGATAGAACTACGTAGAATGATAAGCTGCTGTCTGATTCAACTGTTTCTGAGCAGAGAGACAAAGCTGACAGACCATAAACAGGAACTTTGATTCTCACTCTGGACATTCACATGGCCTCATCAGTGCACAACAGATCATATTATACACCCAAAACCCCAGAAAAGTGAAATTTGATGTCATGGCACCTTTAAATATAAGATTAAAAAAAACAATAAAATTTAGCTATTTTCAAAAACAAAGGTTAAGTCATTAACTGTGTAATTTTTATTAAAACATGTATACAGGCCCACTTAACCTTCAAAAGAGATTTGTATTGTTTCATGCTTTCAACACGGCTGACTGAAACTATATCAGGCTGATATTGGGGAGGCCGACTGCATATTTCCCTTGAGTGTTCAAATGCAATTTTATGTGTGAGCTAGATGTGGTGAGGGTGTTGAAAATTCTCACCGTGCATAAGAGTGAACAGTAGCAAGCTCCTGCATACACACAAATCAAAAGCCCACAAAGAAACGTAAACAAAACACATCTTCAGTGTTAGCATCCGATGAATCCCTGTGATGTATTATTCAAAGAATGTTGTTCTATGTTTGTTTATGATTGATACATTGTTGAGGTTTAAATAAAACGATCTCACATTGGGCAGACACAGAAAGGCTTAGACTACCGTACCGGAATAAAATCATAGCAGTAGCCAGACAAACATGACCATGATAGGGTTGCGACATGTCAGTATTAACCTGTTTTGCTTGACAGACGTGCTAACAGTCACGCCACATCACTCCACACTACAAAGGCTCACCATTGACTGCTTAGCTTAATGCCAAAACACTGACATGCCTGTACACCTCTGTACTCACATCCCAATTATCTGGGTCCTCTGTAGAAACACACAATGCCAACAGCTTCCTGCGCAACATCCCACGTGGCATCATTAAAGTCAAACACACAGCAAACACACAGCTTGAATGTTTTATGTACCGTTCTCTCCTCCTTCTCCACGTGCGATGTGCTTATTCTCTTTTCCTTGGAAATTTATTTATTATCTATTTATTATTCTTCCCAAACGGGTTTCGGCCCGTCTTCCTATCCTCTTGTTGTTAAATGTAGTCTCTATTTCTCCATCACACTGTTGCAGTAGTATGTTTTTCTATTATCTGTCTTTCATGGTTCACTGTCTGCGTATCTTGCATCTGACAACAGCATGCTTCATAGCTTGCAGTATGTCATACCACGAGTGACACAAGCGTAAGAAATACTATAACAAGGCTGAAAAAAATATTATCATTCACATTAATAAACTTAACATCTTTCTATGCAGATGGTAGAAATACATTCTTCTAATTGTGGCTTCCTAAAAGGTTCTTAGTGCTTAATTTTGGTACACAAATGCAGTTTTGCACAGTATGTGAGCCATCCCATCAGATGTTACTTTGGTGTGTTCACACTGATAAAATTTGCATTCATGAATCAGCATAGTGTATCAGCATCACGCTTCCAACTGTGAGATTCACTGTCAGGACACACTGCAGTGGTTATTGCCAGGTTCCCACTAAACATACTGGACCCCATCTGACCAAACCTATAAAGGCTGATATTATGTAATGTAACATCTTGTGATTTGATTGTTCGTTAGACAAAACACTCTTTTCATCAGCTTAAAAAAAAATCAACAGGAAGTGATAGAGTTTAGATCATTTCACCTTCACCTGCCATTGTGCAGGGAAGTACCCATTTCTGTTGTTTATCATATACATACAGTATACCATATTTTACTGGAACAAATTATGGTCCAGCAGCTGTTTTCTCTATATTAATCAGGGAAAAAATAAATGTGATTTTATACATTGGTTTGTATACACCTCAGGCAAGCAAGTGCCATTATCATCACTTCAATCGCCATCTTGTATATTAAAACCTACTAAACAGATTCTCAGGGCTACAATTCAGCTACAGCAGACATTAAAACCAGTGACATCTGGGATTTTGCAGAACTTGTGAGCCAGAATCAAGGGATGTAGTGAGTAGGGAATCTATTTTATCGATTTGTTTATGTTGCTCTTTGAAAATAAGCACTGCCTAATGGCACAACATGAAAGTTAACTTTAACAAACCCTGAAAAAGAGAAGAGTGCTGCAGCATATTTGGAATTTTCTTTCAATTTAGAAATATACAGTTGTAGAAGAGGAACGCCCTGTAGCTGGTTATAGAAACACTCATGGGTGCAGAGAGCAAATAGAGGCAATGAATTTTACATGAAATATATTATTACTATCACTATTAACGGCAAAATTGAGCATGACATCTCTCTGTTGGTAGCCCAATAATTTGCAAATCACAATCTACACACAGCGAAAGAAAAAAAAATAACAATGAATAATTCAAATATTGTGCTTAACAGTTAATACAGTAGGAATATTACAATGAAAGCTCTGCTAAAATATTGTGTTTCCATAAAATGCAGTTAAAATGGAGATGTTTTACATCTTAATCTTAATATGAAGCTAGCATTATCTTGCTCTGTCCTTATTTGTAATTCACTATAAAGGGAAATAAATAAAGGAATAAATAGATGTGTTATGTTAGAAATTAAGAAATTATTAAATCAAACTTAAACTTTACAATTTAAAGATGCAAAATGACAAGAGTTTTTTCTATAATTAAGACTGCATCTGAGTCTTAATTTAGTTCTATCTGGCCATGGACTGACTTTGCATGCTGCCTGCGCTGTGACTCTGCTGTACCTGGATCCACGGCCATCTGTCATTTTCGGCAGCAGTCCAGGCATTGACCAGGCCCTTCTTGTTGAGGCGTGCAAAGTATGGGTACCACTTCTGCAAGCCAAAAAGAGCACGGTGGGTGGAAGAGGCTGTTATCTGTTGGTTGGAGATTATACCGCCCTCCATGCCCAGCGGTCCAGAGCATTCTGAGTGAAGAGAGAGGAAAAAAAGACAGAAAAACCTTTAAAAATTCTCAAAAATGTGTGCAACTCAATTTATGGCATTTACGTAGATTTTCAAAAATACCACAACAAATCAAGTTTTAAGGTCACAGATTTTTCCCTCGGTGTTATGTTTTGTTCCACTCTTGAATGTCTCCACTTCGCGGCTGGTACACCTGTTCCCCCGAGTTCCAGTAAATCACAGATTCTTGTTTTTTCACCATGCCAGACAAGGTCATCTGAACTGCAATTTTCCTTCCACTCTTTGTGGATTGTGTGCTACATTCTTCGTTCCCTGCTCTTATTTAAGTTATGTTGACCCTGAATCCTTCTCGTAACAAGAAGTCTCCTAACATTTCCAATATGGAAGGAAACATTTTAAGTCAAAGCTATCAACAGGAGGATTCTTGCTTTGCATGCTGCCCACATTTGATGGACTTTCTGAGAGTTATTTCCTCATGTCTTCTATCAGAAACAGAGCCCTCAGGCTTTCTCCCAAGGAGCTGTGACCACTTCTCCAAAGTCAATAGGCTTTCTAACATCTTTAAATATCTCAACGGCCGTGACATTAAAGTAACAAAGTAAGAGAGCAATATCTTTAGACAAAAGCTCTGTCCTTTCTCTAAGCAATTTACTTAACCAGTTAATCCTAACTGGCATGTCCACGCATATCAGATGCATTTTTGCCTGCAGTAAGGCTATCTGACAAGGTTGCTAAATTAAAGAATTGGTTGTTTTGCAACCTTTTTGTACTTCTAAAAGGAAAAAAGACAAGAAAAGTAAAATCAAGAGGATAAAAGAAAAGGCATGAAAGATAATATAGTTGGCAGAACTGTTTTGTGTAAATACACAGTTGCACATTACACAATTTATTACATAAAAGTGAATGTGTATAAAAGCTAACTAAACCAGTGCTAAGGCATCCTGACTGAGGTATAGGTAATATCCAAACTTTTGAGCTGTTGTTCGAAACAGCTGGCACACTGCCGATAAAAAATGAATGAGGTGTGTCTAAACTTCTGCAGATTCCTTCAGCCTGAACTAAGTGTGTTCCAGGCTGTGCGTCTGTAATGAAACCGCCTCTTCCCAGCTCTTCATTATGCAAACCTTTACTTGTAATATGCATCTAATTCACTAAAAATTGGCTAGTGATCGGAGCAACATACTTTGTGATCTTCAGAACAGATTCTGCTTCTGTTCTGATACACTCATGATGTGTTGCATGTCTTCTAGCCTAAAATACTGCTCTAACTATGAAAAGCCTGAAAGCTTCACTGACAATGTGCTGAATCATTTAAGGTAGATGATTAAATCTTAATTAGTCTTTAAGTCAAGTAAATAGTTGATATAAATGCAATATATCATAGCAAAGGAGAAGTTTTTTTCCATGTTAACACAGCTGCTGTAAAAACTTTATAACTGCATCTATTACAAGCTTTACTATTTTTTTTCAGCAACATGCAGATTATTTCTGGTAAATCTGACTCATCAGCTAGAAAAAGAAAAAGAAAAGTCACCAGGAAACCTTATTACTGTAACACCGTACAACATAGCATGTTGTATTTACATGTATACATGGCAACCTGCAACATGGTATCCATGACTGCTATGGTGGCTTCATAAAAAGGATTTGTCTTTGTATTATTCCACAGATGTGATGTTTTAAAAAAGATCAGTACAGGATTAGCTGCTCTAGCCAACCACCATCAACTCCCCATCCTTCCTCCTGATGTGGATTTTGTGGCTTATTAAAAGATAGACTTGATAATGGTGTCTGCTCTAACATCAAAACCCCTTGTATGACGTGTGTTTCAGGTACAGTATGCTGCTTGGATGGGCAGAATCTTTGGGAATATTTACAGGTAAAAACAATAAAATAATATGGTCGTTTCGTTGTGTACCATCATGTTTTCCCTAAACGCTAAAATTCATGTGAAAATAATCTCCAGCTGTCTTGGAAAATGGATTTCATTTCCCACAGCTTTTGTTATTGCATAGCAGCAGTAGACAGTATGTATGTTGTGATTGTATGTTTGATGTTCTTGCTGTTTTTTTTTTCTAAATGGAAGTACAGTATAGTTTAGTATTAAATCAGGGAACAGATTAGTCAAAGTGTAAGCTGAGGCATGATGCACTCTTTTGAGCGTGCTGAGTGTCCTGTGTTTAAACCTTACTGGTGCTCTGCTCCACCCATTTTAGGAATGGAATAATATGGGTTCTGTTCTTGATGTTCATTTCTGATCATAACCGAGATAAATGTGATTAAAGCAAATACAAGATCTTCAACAACTCCTTTAAAAACTGTGGAGCATGAGTATCTGAGTGAAATGCAATAAGTTCATTTGATCACTCTAATATTGTGTCTTTAGTCACACATGGTTATGCAGACGTCTGTAAAACTGTGAAGAAGGAAAACCTGAGAAAACTTAAAAGTGTCCCAAAAGAATGAGGTTGGGTCACGCTCAGACTTCAGTCAAAGCCACAGCTTCCTTTTTGCTGACTGAACCGCAAACTGTGGCTGAACTGCGTCTGTGCCCGTAGGGGAAGCCTGGAGCGATGGCCACTTGAATGCTGAGATGCCGCCTTTACCGTTTAAACATAATAACTGAGCATTTTTACTCAGTGCTGACACGCAGTCAGAGGAGGCACACACACACACAAACACACCAGAAGACAATGAAACTGACAGCGCTCAGAGCTGTGAGAAGACTTTCACCATGCAGGAAAGCCAAGAGTCAAGAAAGAATGGAACAATGAAAACAACCCTAGCACAACTTATCCAGCTGTTAAAACAGTGGGGTTCTAGTCAACAGGGAGTCAGGGAGACATTGAGTAATGTCTGAGGACGGTCCGGGGAGGATCTAGTGGAGGCTGGAAGAGAGCAGAGAGAATATTTGTGTGTGTGTGTAACTGTGTACTGACAGAGATGTGTTCATATACTCAAGCATGGTAAATCACTCCTGCTTCACTAGTTCTTCCTCGTATGTGACTCACTGCTTCCAGACTGGTGTAGGTGGATACACTGGCCTCCTGCTGGAGCTCAGAGAAGCTTCTGGTTTTCTGGCATTAAATGAATCGACTTCATTTGGTACTGGTAAAAAGTAATGCTAAAGACAAAAGCTTATATTGTTAAATAAGTTATTCTCATTTAAACCAAATTCTTTTTTTTTTTTTTTCTTTTGCATGATCTTGCAAAACTGTGTTCACTCAGGACTGTAATCCACCTTGAATTTTAATTAAAGTTCCAGCTCTAATACATCCGTGTTCATAAGTTGTTGGGTTTTTTTTGTCATAAAATCTTGAATCCTGAAAATATGCCACATGAAATATTATGGTCATAAACAACAATTTGTCATCATTTAAGTATTTGAAGAATCTATCGAAATGATTGAACTGTTTGAGAGGATTTTTGTTAACTCTGACTCTTACTTGCTGACTTTGACAGTCAATTAAATTTTTCATTTTTCCCCATGAAATATATATTTTCATCATTCTTCAACTGCAATTATGAAACTGAATATTTATTAGAAAGCCTAATGGAGTGCTTGAAGGGTTATCAATTTTTCTAGTGTTCAAATCTCTGAGGCAGCGAGTATTATAGAAAAATGTCCATTAGTAATGTGATACATATGTTATGCTCATGTCTCCAGTCTGAGACAAAAGACAAATAATCTACTGCTTGAAAATCCTTCTTTATAGCTGAACTAATATGTATGCACAGGGGGGCTTGGACTTTAATGCTTTTATCAGCATGCTCAGTGGCCACCATAACAAGTGTAACTAAACCTCACCAAAGGTATTAGAGAAACATTATCAGAGAGTTGTAAATGTGTACAAAGAGGAATATGCTACCTGCTACCCTTGAATTTTTAATTTTTCATACAAAGTAAACTGGGGGTGCCCAAGCTCAGTCCTCAAGAGCTCCTATCCTACACATTTTGGCTGCATTCCTCCTCCAACACACCTGAAGCAAATGAATGGCTCGTTACCAGGTCTCTGCAGAGCTGAATGACATGAGGGAATTAGCCATTTGATTCAGGCGTGTTGACGAGGGTATGCTCTAAAAATTGCAGGATAGTAGCGCTCGAGGACCGAACTTGGGCACCCTTGAATTAAACAAACTAATTTCTATTTTACTGTGTTGAAATATATCTTCTAACCCAATGTTAAAACACAATCAAATATTAAAGAGTCTTTACTAAAACTTTATTTCAGTGCTTCCTGAAGGCATCACAAGAAATGCACTTTATGTTACTGCAGCAGGACACAGGTCCTGTCTCACGCTCATGTTAGTCTGCAGTCCACCTGTATAACCCAAAAAAAAGAGGCATGAAAAAAACACACTAAGCATGTCCAGCAATGATGAAAACTTTACTTAAAGGATAGCTTTCTTTTTTTCAACCTCAACCTTATTTCTAGGAGCATATATGTGCATTTACTTACCGGTAAAATTTCTGCATCACTTTGACTCCTATGGAAAGATATTAAGTTGAGTCGCCCTTTGGTGTACATCCAGTATAATGGCAGAGATGAGGCAGCTACTCTATAAGGCATTATCTGCAGCAAAAACTCCTTCATTTCATCAATGCTTTAAGTAGAATGAACAAACAAATGAGTACTATTGTCCTGAAAGTTCAGAGTTTAACAAATTTTGATTTTTGCTGTCTTGGTAGCGAGCTGCTCAGCTATACTGTGGAAGCACACGGCCCAGAACACCCCGATAACTAACAGAAACCTAAATCTGAACTCACGGAACAATAGTACTCATACGTTCGTTCTCCTTAAAATACTGGCAAAAATAAAGGAGTTTTGCTGCCGATAATGACTTCTATAGAGGCTGCCCTATCTCCGCCATGATACTGGATGTACACCGAAGGGCAACTCAACATTAGATCTTCTGAAGGAGTCAAAGTGATGCAGAAATTTTACCAGTGGGTAAATGCACGTATATACTCCTAGAAATAAGGTCCAGGTTGGAAAAAAAAGAAAGATCCTTAAACATGTGATATCAGACAAATTTATTGAAACATTCAAAATTGTTAAAATTCTACCTAAACTTGCAAATTGAGAGTTATGGATGGTAACGTTATGATATCAAGACTTATGCTTAGCCAAACAGCCAAATGGGAGTGAACACTGGCTGCATTATATTTTCTTGCTTGTTCTTTTGCCACTAACTAAAGTGCACACTGTACACACATTTTGGCATTTTTGTTGTCCTAATGTATTGTTCTATGCAAACTAACAACCTTCTGGTAAATTTTTATATCTCAAAATAATTAATCAAACACATCATAAACACAAACATTGTTCCATTTAAGTCCAAATTTTAAGGCAGCCCTTTAACTCATATTTTTAAGTTAGACATTTTCCAGTGTATGATTGGAACAGTGAATACGACATAACAAATGTAGGAGCAAAGCTGAATCACCATATCACATTCAGCTAGATGATTTACTCTTAGCAGCATACTTGTAAGATATTCTATGTCTATGTTGTGACAATACACTGCCGCAAAGCCACAGTCCTTTTTCACCTTGTGGCAATGATGGGCCACTCTTAACGAGCTGCCTGCCAGCCGTCCGTCAGGGCAGCGGTGGCAGCGAGCCCTCGGGCCTTGCCCTGTTGGCCTCTGAACATACATCAGCCCTGCAACAGCACGCATCGCTAACACCAACACTACCGTACTGTGACAGCTGAATCCATCTCCCACAAGCCCAAGCTACACCTAAACAAATTACTGCCCCACTGAAATTAATGCCAACACACCAATACTAATGAGGATGCAGCAGAAAGAGAGGATGAGGAAAAGAATAATAAACAGACAAAACAGATGCTAGCCATGTAACAGAGGTTCCACAGGTGACAAATGAGATTGGATGAAATGCAGCTGCTATATATTTACATGAAAAATATGGAAAAATACAATTTAAATGAGGAATGCTAATGAAATAAATAACAGATGATAAAACAAGCTTGATATCAATCCAGGAATGACGAAAAGTATCTTTAAATGCTAACAACAACATTGATATCAGAGTTTAACAAGTCAACCACAAATTTTTAAACCTTTATTCATAGCTTAATACAATTATAATAAATATACTAAATACACAGCATGTTTAACATACAAAAATATATTATGCTATTTCCACTTTTCTGAGTTTTCTACAGTTTCATAATGTTGAATATTAATCAGACAAGTGATCGGTGCCGTTTTTTTCATCACATAAATGCATGTATGAATTTTCCTGGTGTGTCTCTATATTCAGTTTTTATGGCACTGAAAACAATAGGTTTTGGAGAATTATTTCAACCTCAGTTTTTAGTGACATCACAGGGGGAGGGTCCACTTTTACGGGGAAGGAGGGCAAACTCACCTTCACTGCTCAGTTAAGGTGGAAGAAAAACTTCAGTGAACAATGCATTGTTTTCCATGTCAATTTAGAATCAACATGTCACACAAGAAATGCTTCTTCGTCTGTGAGAGAAAGTTGCATCTTCTCAAATTCCCAAAGGAAATGACGAGACAGCAATGGATGGAATTAGTTTTTAGGAGTCAGCCACAGAGTTGTGCCAGCCTATATGCGACGGCACATCACCAAAAACTGTTAGATGAACAAGGACCAGCATGAGGGGGGACTTGTGACCCTCTTTTACTGAAAAAGGGGGTCTGTTCCTATAATCAAGGACGGCGTTTACAATGCTGAGCCACAAGCTATAAGTGAAACGGAATAAGTTGTCTGTTTTGTTTTGATTGTTTGTGAGCCGCGTAAATGAATGGTCATCAACCACTCTTTACCTTAAAGCTACCAGCAGCTAACACACATGTAATGATGACCAGAAACAAGTATAATAGAGCCACTTTAAGACAAATCTTCACAGCTTTCTGGTGCAACAGAAAAAAAAAAAGAACAAAAGCTTTTGAAGGGTCACTTTCACTGCTTTCTTACAAAAATAATGAAGACCTACTGATGCTATTGATGTTTTGTGCATAAAACCCTTCCTCAGTTTATTTGGCTTCATAGTTTGATAAACTGCCTTAGCCTCTTAGGCTTCCCTGTTGATATTGAAACATTCTTAACCAAATTTTGCCCTTTTTAAACTCTGTGTTCTCTGGGCCCTAAGACACATGTTCATTATTCCAATAATGGCAATAAATAAATAAATAAATAAATAAATAAAAATAAAAAGAGAAAAAAGTTCTTGAATTTTGATTTGTACAGTATGTAATCGTGAATAATTTAGTATTAAATGAAGCTTCAGTTCCAATTTTAAAATTGCACTTCCTCAGCTTGATGATGACCAACATGCATTGCGACTATGGTGTTATTTAAGTGATGTGCTGTATTAGTTTTCATGTTAAACAAACATTTGGGAAATGATCAAAAATATTAACACAGGTCTCATCAGATTATGAGACGTTTAAACAGTTGGGAAAACTGGCTATATCAATATTGGACAGTTTTCTTTATGAAAATAAGGCTTGGTCTTGCTACAGGGCCTATAATCCAGACATGGAAAAAGGAGATTCTGTAAACATACTGTATACTGACCAAACAGAACTTACTAAAAAGTGCTGCATGCCTTAACAATCAACTTCCTTTTGCTTCCCATCGTATAAAAAAGTATGCCCTGTAATTAGAAGCATCACTTTTTAGCATTATATTTTTCTATGACATAAGGTCTTGACCTTTCTCCAAAGGTGACCTTTAACAACAGCTATTTAACTTTATAATGCCTTAAAATGTCGCTGATAAAAACAGCCGTAAGAATCCGGCATTTGTCACACTGGAGAGGGTTTACTAGCTTTATAAATTGTTGCTAAATCTTATGCTTCCTTGAATATTTTACAAGATTTTGTTTTGGCAAGTAATAGATGCGATTGCTCGTTACTCCTCACTTTCTATTATTTCATGGAAATCAGTAGCAAAAGCACAGTGATTACTGAAGAGACAAGCAATAGTCCAAACCCTATGTATACTTTCACATAACATTCCAATGCTTATTATAGTAAGGTACAGCAGGAAAATGTTCAGCTGCTTCATCTGCATCAGTCAGTGTGTGCAGGTTTTGCCCACACACAACGTGGGCTGAAGGAACAATTCAGAGAAGACGAGTGCTTGTACTGCAAGCATTCAACCATATAGCGCACACTATCTTTTAGTGCACTAAACAACTGTATAATGTTTGTTATGTACTTTTAAAAGTATATATATTTGTATATAGTCCAAGCTCCTGAATAGTTATCGCAGGGAGTCACATTATGCAGGTAGCAAAAGTAATAAGATGTTACTAAATGGCTCACAGTGTCTTGTGGGGATAAATGATACACACTGCCGTTTTGAGACACAGGCACCTTTCTTTACTATCATAGCAAAAGAAATCCCTGTTCAGAAACGCTGGACTTTTGTTTTCGTGGATGTGAACTTTAAACAGCAACAAACTAAGGTTGGGCAAGGACCAATTTTGCATCCTCACATACTGTATATGGATAAAGGTGTTTCTAAGAAAAAAAAAAAGTTCTTCATGAAGTGAAATGGACACTACTGGACTTACTTTAAGCCTGTGGTTTCCACCTGCATACTTTTTCATCAAAACTGCATTAGTCAAATTTTTATCTTACTGTTTCTGACACAAGCTTTTTTTCGCTTAAGAGGGAAATGAATCATTATTATATCTGGAAAGTAAAACTACATCTGTCTGATACGGAGTATGAATGGAACATGAAGTTAGTTAATAGGAGGTTTGTAAGTGACAAAATATTGTTGACACATTTCCTAATCTTCTATAGTGTGAAATCATTTTTAGGAAACTTAAACCAATTTGATTAATTTGATATTCATTTGAGTGTTTATGATATATCATTATTGAAAATATTATCAAATTCTAAGTACATGTATTTTAAAAGTTTTGCTAAGGAGAGACAATCCAGTAACACTTTTTTGCCACATTTTTTTAAAATGTAGCTTGCTCGAAGCACTTTTCCAGGATCCCCTACCCTGCCTTTAAACAGAACTTGGGCATTCTGATCATAAAACAAATTGACTGAGTAATTAAACTGAAGGTTGGTTCAAATCTACAGTAACAGTTGATTTTCCCTTTAGTTAAAGGTGGAATCCATTTCCATGACAGCTTATTAAATTCTAATACAACTGAGGTTGTCCTGTTACATATACAGCTTACTGTGCAACTTGAACATACCAGTTCTTAATGTTTTAACTTCAGCATCTTAAATATTTTGTGAAAAATAAAAAAAAAAAAGAAAGAAAGGGAAAAAGTTTAAACATTGGAGTAGATTAACTGTGGGTAATCAGTCAAGGATTTTTCGCCTCAGTTACCATTTGTCATGTCTAAAAATGTCACAAAATGATTTATATTTATTTTTTATTTTATTTCATTTTTCATTTTGAACTAAAATTAAAAACAACGCTCACATTTGGCGTAAGTAACAACATTAGTAAAAAAAAAAAAACAGTTCGAAAAAGAGTTTTGGAATAAGTTTAGAAAAACTTATCAAGTCCAAAATCCTTTTGTCAGACACGACTTAAATTTAACATTCACTGTCATTCAACAAAATCTCTTGACACAATGCACCATACTTAATAAGAACAAAACTCAAAATTATACAGTCCACAATGAAAGTACTGTATATTGATTATTTACAATATTCAATAATACTCAATAACTTTACTCACTTTTGTAAATCACATTATAACAAAGTTTTCACTATAAATAAATCATAATCCTCATTATCACAATATAATCCTTAATAATAATAAAAATAATAATAACCTCTTTGTAAATCACAATGCACAACATAACACTTAATAATCCTCTAATAATGAATCACAATATACATGATACATGGTCATCATTAGTTCTTATTAATTTCCATATATCCTTTTATTATATTGTATTTTATTATTTGTTTAAATTTTCTGATATTTAGACATGTTTTTATTTCGTCACTGCAGCTGTTCCATAACTGGACACCTCTAGTAGAAATGCAGTGGAGTTTGGCATTCGTTTTTATTGCTGGTTTATTAAACATATATGTTCCTCTCAGACAGAATTTGCTCTCTTTCAATTGGCTCTCTTTATATATATACATATACATATAAATGTATATATATATACATATACATATATATATATATATATATATATATATATATATACAATTTTGTATTTTCATTCATTCGTTTATTTTGGACATAAGATGAAATAAAAAATATATATATACATAAATTGTTCAACATATTAAACGGTAAATAACAATTACTACTGTATAGTCCAAATAGGAGCAGGATAAAGTAAAAACTTATTTATCCCTGCCTGCTTTTACAATCAAAATTTGTTCTTCATTCCTTCATATTCATGCAGACATGTGGAAAGTTCTTTAGGATACGCCATTTTTAAGCACAACGAAGGTTTCGATATTGTAACCCTAGTTATATTAACACAGTCAGAGCCCTATGCTGTACTCTATGGATACAACTCTCCTCCAATTGTGTACATGGGATGGCCCACTGAAATTTTCATGTACGTAGCCGGCCAGTAGGGCATGTCTACCCCCCCTCCCCCCTTAGCGAGTATAAAAGCAGGTGCATCGCCAGCTGCCCTCATTCCACCAAGCTTCGGTGTAAGGCAAAAAAGCTTCAGGGCCCTGTGTAGGGGGCTCCACCTGTGTTAATATAACTAGGGTTACAATATTGTAACCTTCATTATATCTCACACAGGCTTGGCCTCCACTGGACTCTATGGGTACAGTAGGCGAAGCCCAATATATGTACTCCCTGCCACGGGAGACGCTCCGCACACTGACCACGCCAACTACCGATTACGTACCAAAACCCACAGTCACCACTTTATTAGTATTAGCCACGTATGAAGTGATGACGGGTCCAACTTCATCCCAGTTAGCAGCACCTGGCTAGGCTGGGTGAAGTTGTGGCCTAACCTTGCAGGGGCTCAACCGTGACCACCTGTACACCTCATTGACCGTGTCTGGCAGAACACAGTCCAATGCAGGTGCATGACACCCTGTCGGGATCAAGCATAACAAATACTTGACACACGCCCGGACCACAGTGGGCGGCTGAGAAAATACATTCACATACATTGTCAAGCGTTTCCTTGACAAGGCTCTGTCAGCTGTCCCGTTGCAAACAGCTGGTCGGTGTTCCTAACAGTGGCCACTCAGTTGACAAGCATGTCAACACATGCACAGGGCATAGGAAATGCAGTTTTTCCTCCCTAGAATCCTCATGAGGGGGAGGGTGAAAAGCCTCCAGTTGTAAGATTCTGGACCGAAATGAGCTTCTTATGTTCTAGGAACAAAGGAGGGGTTCGGTCTTAGGAAGGCATTACTGCCGTCCCCACGAAGGAGTAAATGACTCGGGTGGACTGGCAGGGCACACAATTTGCTCAACCTCTTGGCTGATGTCAGAACAAGAAGGAACAGTGTCTTGAATGACAATGCCCTAAAGGAGGAGCGTTCCAAAGGCTCATAGTGGTCACCAGCGAGGCCCTCGAGCACTAATGGCAACTCCCACTGAGGTACAGAAGTGCTCGCAAATGGTCATAGCCTTCTGACTCCTTGCAGGAACCATTTTACCAGATGGTGGGCAAAGACTGTACCTCTGCCCAACCCTTCGTGGCATGATGAGATGGCTGCAACATGACCTAAAAGTCATGCGAGACAGCCCTCTATAAACCAAAAACTGTAGAAAGGAAAGGATGTCCCCCACTGAACATGTCAGTGGATCTACTTTCCTCTCTTCACACCAATGCTGACAACCCAAACACTTAGCCCTGAAACAGGCAGTGGTAGATCCAGCCCTAGCCGCTTGGATGGTTTTCACCATCTGAGCAGTCAGCCCAACCCGTATTAGCCTGTCTCTTTAGAGGCTTGAAGTGGCTGACCCAGGATCGTCCTGCCTCCTGTGACAATACCCCCCGTACTGGGGAATGGGCCATGGTGTAGCCATCAACATTGTGGTCAAATGCACGTACCACTGAGCGGAAGGAAGCCACCAGAATGACCCTAAGCCACTCCACTCTCACTCTCTCCAGAAGCTGGGGATGGGACGGACGGGGGAGTAGCCTTCTTGGCCATGGAGCATGTGCAAATGTGTCCACCCCCAAGGGTAAGTAGTCCTGCGTGCTAAAGGAAACCAATGGGGGCAATGGGTATTCGATCTGTTGGCAAACAGATCCACCGTTGCCTTTCCAAATCATGTCCAGATCTGCTGTACCACTTCTGGATGCAGTCTCCACTTGTCTTCCAGGGGGTCGCCCTTGACATGAGTTCGGCCCCTCCTATCTGGGCACCTGGGCTCCCTGGCGATGCACCTGCTTTAATACTCGCTAAGGGAAAAGGGGTAAACACGCCCTACTGGCCGGCTACGTACATGAAAATTTCAGTGGGCCATCGCGTGTATGCAATTGGAGGAGAGTTGTACTCATAGAGTCCAGTAGAGGGCAAGCCTGTGTGAGATATAACTGTTGTTTTATGTTTATAAATGAAGGGCAGCAATACTTGTTATTCAAAGTTGACTTCCAAAATATGAACAAAATCATAATCTGGGCTATTTTGCTACACATCATTGTCATACTTTTTTAATAATGATAATTTGACACTTTTAAAAAAATATATAAAAGGCCTCAGAAGTTTTGATTTTATAATCCAGACTCGACACCTTTATTCAAGATATTTCTTTATTTAAATGCAGGTATGTTTGAAATTCTTGACTGCAGCCCTGTAATCTGCCTCTGTACATTGGAGGTTCACCAAAGATAGGAAATCTGTGAAATTAATTTGTGAGTATTCATGCAGAGACAGTGGCTTAGGGCTCCAACCCCACTCAAATATTAAACCTATTTTGTTCCTGGACTGCAGATAATATGCCCATAATAGCATTATAAACACATGAAGGCATGATTAGAGCCACGGGGTGTCTTGCAAAGATGTGTTATGTTTAATAAGACAGAAGCTCTCACTTTAACCATACAATTAATGGGACATTAAAACAAATCAGGGCTTAAAACCTCAAAGTGAGATTTTTTTTTTCACTTTCTTTTATTTTAGTGCTTTAATTTCAGTTGTGTTTATATTTACACAGCTAATCTTAGTTCTAGTTTTTATTTATGTTTTAAAAGTGACACCAAAATCAACAGGTTGATCATTTTCAGTTTTTGATATTGCTTTCATCCCTCATTTGCATGCAATTGTTTTTGGAGAACAAATTTGTTCAGAGGATTTCAGGGTATGGCTGTGATGCCCTCCATTCAGAAAACCCCAAGATGGTTAAAAAAACTGAGGACTTATGATATGGAGCCAAAAGATAAATCATGTACACAGAAATAATGCACAGTGAAGACTTTTTCCATTTGCATGTGTGCTTGACATGAAATTGATCCTGTTAAATGTCAGAGAAGGTCAGCTCAAACTCTGAATTCATTTTTTTTTTTTTTGCAACTGTTAAGTTATCAGCAAGAATGCTGTTCATGTTCTCGTCAGCTTCACTGCCATTACCAAACAGTACAGAGGAGGGGGGAAAAATTACAAACCTAAAGTAACAGCAAAACAAAGCCAAGGTTGATTTTAGAGGGGTTACCCAACCATAAGAGGTACTTCCCATGGAACAAAAACAAAAAAGTCATCATCACTTGCTAAGCTTAATTTAAAAAAAAAAAAAAAAAAAATAATAAAACCATTTGCCTCAAGTGTAGATGCATCCTCAAAATTGCTATAAAACAACAAACTGCCTGGTAAGTCCTACTGTACCAACACCTCTCAACAATAGGAAGTTATAAAAGAATAAAAAGCACTTACTGTACTGGCAGTTCCTCCCCATGTACTCCCCTGGGCACTCACAGGAGTAGTTGGCAACCAAGTCAGTGCACATGCCCCCGTTCTTACATGGGTCTCTTTCACATTCGTTAATATCTGGAAAAGCCAAAAGAAAAAAAAAAAAAGAGTGTCTTCATTTACTTGATGCAGGCATGTAGGCAATTACAAAGACTTCATCCTCATTAAAATGCATTGTAAGGGAGCTATATTGAATTTTCTCTGTGTTACTTTATTCTGTGCTCCCATAGAAGCTCCCACACACACACACACACACAAACACACACAAGGGTTCTTGAAAATCAAATGACTCATTGGGACAATATTGATGCCAGAATATAGTCAGAGTTTTCAAAGGTTATAAGGTATTAAAGGTAGAGTCCAACATTTCCCCCCTGAAAATAAATGGTAGACTTGTGCAAGTAAAATACGTCTCAGACTGCGCCTTTGGGCCTCTACTCGCATACAGTGGTGACTTTGAATGCAACTCCCTCTCCTCCTGTCTGTAATTCGCTCTTTTGCTTTGTTTTGTTGTGTTTGTGACGTTTCTGGATGGAGATTTCTGTTTATATCTCCAGCCAATGACAGAGCTAAGGGCATGACGCTTTGTGGGAATAACTGTGTATTCAGACCAAGCGCGATTTGGGCGTCAAAATCGCGCCTGACGCCCAAAGTTGGACGCTGGGTCACTAAAAAGTATGACGCTTGATTTGCAGCGTCTTGACGCCCTTGACACACGGCGAGGGGTGCCCAGCCAAGCCGCGCTCGATGCACCTCGGGAGGAGCCCCTCCTTTTTCTTTCTCCCCTCACCGGTCTGTCTGCACCATGACAGATGCAGGAGAGAGAGCGGCTTGGCTTTATGTGATAAATAAAGCAGTAAACGTCGTGGTCGTGCGTCTCTGCTCCGTGTCTGGTTCACCAGATGATCCCAGGTGTTCTGAGTGTGATGAGTTTCACCTCTTACTCCAGGAGCTGCTGATGAGGGGGGCTTTCAGCCGTCTGTTTCACGCATCAAATCCTGAAAATCTCTAGATGCACTGCGCCCGAGGCGCAACACGCGCCGCAGGGCTTTTGACCCTCCCCGACGCGCGGCGGCCATTGACTTTGCATGTAAACCTGACGCCCAAATCGCGCTTGGTGTGAACACACTGTTAGCTCATGATTGGAGTAGAAGCCAGTCACTCGAGCTATCCAAGAAAATAAAAAAGAAAGAGAAATGGCGGATGCACCGAAGAAAAGGTAAGAGCTTTAGATAGTGCACGTTGGAAAACCAGGGTTAGTATTAGTTTGGCTTTTAGCCGCTTCTGAGCTCTGAAGAACGAGGCGACCATTAGCCTGAGGGGAAGGGGCGCTCAGTGTAAATACTGTTGTTTGCTAACAGAAACAGTGGGGGGACTACGGACTCTACCTTTAACTTACTGTGCCATCTTTGTATTTCTTTTTTTTTTTTTTTTTTTTTCAATGATATTTTATTGAATATTTACTTATTACACAAAATAACAAAACGAAAAGCAAAACAACAACAGAACAGGTCGGCACAGAGCATACAGAGATACAACAGACTTAGCATTGGTTATATCTGAAAATAAATTATGACCCTCCTTTGTGAAGTATGTCACTTAAGTTTTGAGGTAAAAAGTCCAAAAGGGGTTGCCATATTTTATAAAAGGTATCGATGCCATCTTTGTATTTCTAAAGAAAAATTCTACATTATCCAAAATGTGGGGGAAGAAAAGGAAAGAATATTATTAAACTGTAAAAGAAATTGTGAACCCAATGGGTTTTGCAAGGAGCAATACTTAAAAGTGCAAAGCAGTCAAATATAACCTGAAGTTGAACTTTAAGTCTGATTTTGCACTCATAATTTATGCAAAGCAGATACATGCCTTTAATATGGATTAGACATAACTTCTTTGAATTGGGAGTTCTTGTGTCTGATGCTCTACTTTTTACAGTTTTTTTGGGTTGGGAGGGGGGAGGGTGGGGGGGTGTTACAGTGTGTTTTCCGTCAGGCCATAAACATGTCTGTGTCAGTCAGCACGGTTCCATTCAACAATTTAGCAGCATTTCTTTTTTTTTTCATATCTGATTCATAACAGTTGAACTTATTTACACCTGCAATGTTTGCAAATAGCTGAGGTCAACACTGCAAACAGACCTGATGCAAAATGTTGAACCTGTTATGGCAATTTTGCAGTAAATATGGTAAATATGCATAATTTCTTTCAAGTATCACAGAAACAGAAGGGAGCATTTCAGAGTTCTGATATGAAAAAAGGCTATAACCTCTGGTCTGTAATTGCTCTGTGAAAAAGTTTTTGATTGATTCACCAAACCAGACAGAGTTGACAGGAAGCAACCCATTACACCCATCATCTTCATTATACCCATTATAGCCAAGGGGGCAAGAAAAGAGCTGAACTTTTGAACAACTCAGAACAAAATTCCAAACAATTTTCATACTTTGCTCTAACAAGACTTAATTATCTAAAACAGGAATTCTCAGTCCCTGATCTAAAATAGGCCGTTTTAAATCCTTACCAGTACTATTACCAAAACTCTTTTTACGTCATGCATTCTAAAATAGCAAAGTGTCCCCCCCCCCCCCCCCCAAAAAAAAAATCAATATTCAAAGCCACCTTTAGGTCTAAGGAATATCGTGATTGTAAACACTTGACATTATAGGTGATTTTAGTCCATGTTTGGGGGGGCTGAAGCACCACTAAATTGAATCCCAGCACCCCTAAATTCTTAGAGATTTCTAGTATAATTTTATGCACTTTTTTTATATAAACTTGAAGAGTATATATAAAAAACATACTGTATCTTGTTGAAATGTAACTTTTTTACAACCCCCAGCCCTCAAAGATGGTTTGATTCTTCCCAATTTGCATATTACAGATAGCAGCAGTAATAGCCTAATTTTGTTTTTATAATAAATATTCTACATGTAAGTTTGGAAAACTGTCATAATCTCCACAAATAAGGTGGATAAATGGGGTTTTTCAGATTCACAGCTCCCTCCCCCAGCCACAGAGCAATGTTCACGGACCACTCCAGTTTTTAGCAGACAGCAGGTACAGATTCTCCCATCATGTCACAAACGCAAGTAAAACAATATGTCGTCTGAACGTTGCTAACTGCTAGCAGAATGATTTTCTTGATTTTTTTTTTTTTTTGGAAGACAAATTGTTTTAGCTGTTCTTACCTTGAGCTTCGGCTGTCACTTCAGACTTCATCAAAAGTATAAAACAGTATCTGTTTTAAATTTATTGAGTGGGTACTCAGCTAAAGCTATGAATTTCAGATTTTTTTTAATTACTTCTCAGTTTTTGCACTTTTAATTTGATGTTCTTCACTGAAGTATTAATTCTTTACAATCTGAGGTTTATTCAGAACCGTCTTTTCATTTGGGTCATGGCTTGTAGGGTGATGATGAGTCACGAAGTCGGAACAGTTCAAAAAACACTGCTCTAATATATACCCCGAGCTGTAGTGTATGTGAACTAAAACTGTACTGGTTCCATGAATATGTAACTAAGTGTGAGATTTAAAAGCTTAAGGAAATGAAAAATTAGCTTTTGCAGGGCTTCCTTCTGAGATCTGATCTATATACAGTATCACAGTTACTTCAGCATTTTTGTTATCTCGATAAATCTACTGTATTTCTTGTATCTCTCTCTGAGAATGTCTTGCAGTCAAGGTCTTTGCACATGATTGTCATCGAGTTACTGTGGCTAGAAGAAGAAACATCTTTGCTATGCAGCGGAAGAGAGTATGAAAATAAATAAATAAAAAAAACTACAGTAATGAGGGTGAAATGCAGTCAAGCGAGATGGCCACCTCTCCCAAGTCTGCTTCAGCTGTAGGTTACTTTCTGGTACAAAGAAGATTTTTTTTCTCTCCATTGTTGCCTCCTGCATGCTCCGGATGGGGAATAAAATCGACACAGATTTGAAGGGATCCAGTGGTTTTTTCTTTACTTGGAAACTTTCTATGAATAAGCATTATATTAACACAAAGACAAACATACAAAATATTTTGTGATTTTTCACTGAGACCTGCAATAAAATAGCATTTTGCTGAGAACATCTTTGATGGGTGTAAAATGTAAAAGTACTACCTAAGGATGGCTAAAGGAAAAAAACAATAAGACAAAAACAAGTCATGTAGAGTTAACTTGACACACCTCTGCTATATTTCCCTTTATCTGGAGTTTGTGGACATTTTTGCATGAGTGTTATTTAATTGTACCCATATTTACATAGGAAGAAGTAATGCCCAGTGATTAACTGTCAAATCATCCGTGGTATACCCTGCCTTTCACTTCATGGCAGCTGGTACAAGCTTCATCCTGCATCCCTTAATTGGATAAAACTGATGAAAAAAATGGAACTGAAAGCAGAAGCATTGAAATGCAACACCAATAAACACTTCTAGTCTAAAGCTATAAATTCCTGCTGTTGATTGGTTCCACCTGATCTGTTTGCCACCATTAAACTAATGAGTAGTATTTTAGGCAGTTGCAGTGTCTGGATAGAAGGAGAGAGACACATCTTCATTGTATGCACATTACATGCAGATCTGAGGGCAATATATCCACATGCAATATAGAATGAGGAGATACTGTTTATATCAAGATAGCTTGTTTTAAGTCATTTCTTGGGGTATCCTCAAGTTTTTTTTTTTTTTGTTGTTGTTTTTTTATAATCTGTACAACTTAAGCTACAAGGTTATGAACATCAATGGACAGTAATAACATACGATGCTCTTGAAAAAATGCATGAATATAAAAAAAATACACAAAAATTGAAATTGTTTTTATCGCATCTTGCTAACTAAAAAAAAAAAACTTAGTGATTCAAAACATGTCTGAATGTACAAAATCAAAATAAAAACTTCTTAACACTTTACAGGTTATTGCAACCATTTATCTTTTTAAGTTTTTGAGATGCACTCCTTTTTGGTAGCAAAGAACAGTCATTTTGATTGATGGATTTCAACCTCAAGATAAAGCAGCTAATAAAGGCATTTTTTTTGCTGTAGCGTCATTTGATGGGAATGTTTCTAGGTGTTTTACCTAGAATATCTATAGCTAATATAAACAAAAAAGGTTCTTAACCATTGAGAGGCTGAAAAATTATTCAAAATTCAGGAATGTTTTCATAAAACTACGACATGACCTTACAAAATGAACATACAAAAACTATATAAATGCAGAAAGTTATTGAATAATTATTAAGTATCTTCAACCTATATGTTTTGAATATATATTTGAAATTCTGTGTTTTTGAATCAGGTTATTTTACGTGCAGAGTGCAGTTTCATTTGAGCAAATACTGTAACTTGTGGTATCATTAGAGCCGGTTCACAGTTCCCTAACCTGCTCGCCTGACTATTTCCTCCAGACTGCAGATGTGTAAACATAAATTATGTTCTTCATATGCTAAAACTAGTTACTGTGATTTAAAAAAACTACTGAAAACCAATGCTAAAAGCATGTAAAACACAATATAAATAACAGAATGAAATATTCTTTCTATTTTCCTCACTATTTGTCTCTCTTTCCATCGTCAATCTCTCGGGCAATGACCACTGAACACTCCACTCTGCCATGACTTCTTGGCGCCTCCTTGTGTTTATACTGCCAAAATGCGCTGCACGTAGCGACAAATGATGACGTCATTGACTTGTAACGCCACTACAACTTTAAAGGCAAGAGTCTTAGCTTTAAAAAAAAAAATAAAATAAAAAATGTTGCAACTATTATAGTTCTTAAGTTTTTTTATTTTATTTTAGAGCAGTTTAAACAGGATTATGCTAACAGGGAATTTCTGGTAGCCGCCTGCAGCCGATGCATTTTTTGAGGATTAATGCTATGAGCTGCATCAGCACCCAAGAGCTGTTAATTAGAAAAGTTTCTTTGGTTACTTGACAAAAAATATTATATAAAGATACATATTGCATATTGTATATTGTAATTCTGTATGTATATATATATATATACTGTATATATATATATATATATATATATATATATATATATAAACTGCTTTTCATCGCTGTCGGGTACAAACCTCCTATCTCCATTTAACATCATTAAAACCCTCTACTTCATATAAGCGTGATTTTGTGAAAATATTCAAAAAGTAAATAAAGACTTTATTTGCAGAAGCAGTTAACTCCGTTTCTCCTAAATGGTGGTTAACTGTTTTTGCAAATGAACTCTTCTTATACAGTACATTAGGGGCGCAACGACAGAAAAAATTAACAGTTCGGTTCAATACTTTTGGGCCACAGTTTGATTTTACAAAAAATAAATGACAAGCTCACTGTCAGAAGACAAGTTGATAAAGTAAATAAAAAACTATGTATTGTTCAATACTCAATACACTGTGTTCATATATATATATATATATATATATATATATATATATATATATATATATCTTGAGATATAAATTTCGATTCGTATTGCCCAGCCTCAGATCTGACACTAAAAACAATTTCAACTGTCAATTTAAAAATATGTCTAAGAATATGCAAACAGATCCATCCATCTATTACTGCTTCTCCAAAGTCAGGTCACAGAGACATCGGTTTCAGGAGGGAGACCCAGACATCTGTCTTTATGGGGACACTCTGACTGGATGGTCCTCAAAGTATTTCTTTCAAAACTTTCCCAGTTCAGGTCAGAGGCTATCCATCAAGCCAAGAGCTAACCTGGGATGTTCTCTGCTTTCCCTTCCTATGTCCTCAAACAGTTTGGCAGACCAAACACCTGTCTCTGTGGCCTTGCCAAACTCCTAAGTTTAAAGGCTACAGTATACTTCTCCGACTATACGTAATGTGTTATCCAACTGCGTAACGACGGAGACCCCTCCAGCCTTCATAGTTCTCCGTCATGCTGCTGGATACACAGTGCAATTTCCCGCCTGATAAGTAGGGGTCGACACACAAGACTGACCTACTTATATGATGCCGTCCTAGAGAGAAAGACTATTGTTGTCGCTGCAGCTGAATATCAGAGATACTTTTGATGCAAAATAAAGATGATGGGGCGATTTAGATATTTCCTCACTTCTTCAGCCAAACGTTCTTCGGTTGGACTCATATCTACGTCTTCATAGGCTAGCTGGTTTAAAAATGGCGCTGCTAGTGTTTACATAGTGGTAGACCAATCACAGCCCTTGCCGTCTCCGTCGTCCCTTGGTGGAGGGACAGACACTTAAAAAATATTTTTTGCAGCCGGAGACGACGGAGAGGCTCTCCGACAGTCTTTCTGTCGACGTAGAGGGCTCTCCGTAACCTATGTAGAGCACTTTACGGACGACTATAAATTAGGCTTTAGCTTCTTCAAACAATAATGCTGTAGCCTTTTTGCCCATCAGGTCCCTGTTAGCTGCTTTAGGTTATCTCGGTGCAATCAAAAAGAAAAAGCCTCTGTTTTGTTCAGTTTGAAGCTAACAGTGTCCAGCACAATAGGCAACAACAAGCTTATGGCCACATCTCTTTTTAAACTTAATGGTATTCTTAAATACTTAAAATATTATATTACACTAAAAACTATATCAAATGTTATATTAAAATCAGTATTTTGCTTTTTAGCATAACTTTAGTCAGTTTCAATATTCGTTTTAGATACTGACATTTTTTTTCAATTCATGTATTTCAGTACCACTGTTTTCTTTCCAATGTCATCTTACTTTTTAATGCCAAATTTTATTTTTAGCACCAATATCAATTGTCTGGCCTGGAGCTTAAGATAAAATTTACTAGTACAACCTTGCTATTCTTTAATCCCCTATGTACCCATTTCTGTTAAAAGCTGTTTGTGGGACAGCAACTGTATAGTACAGCAACATACAGTATAAAGCCTTTAAATCCTTCTGCATGTTTTATTTCATGATTCTCAGAAAGACTCAAGTAAACATTTTATGTCTTAGAGAATACAACAAAAGAGCCAAATTGTCACAGTTGGGATTAAAATCATCACTTTAGAAAGGCAGACTGCATCAATGCCAGCTGTGATGGAATTCAAACTGCAGGATCCACTCATCTCTTATTACAGGGTAGCATTTAAATTGTAACAGAGTACAATGAAACAGTTGTTTTGCCAGTCGCCTGTGAAGTTTTGCATTTTGGGGATTTACTGACAACAGTTTTGTTTTTGTGTTTTGACTTTCTAGTGATATACTGTTTGCTAAGGAACCTTTATAGAGACAGTTTATGAATATCTGTGTGTGTGTGTTGCTTTTCACTGTTTCCAGATACATTTTTCAGGCAATATAACATAAAAACCTGGAAGCATCAGGTCTTATTTGTTACACAGTTCTCATCTCTACAAAGTTATTATATGGGAAGATCTTTTTCACTTTGAACTGGGGTCTATGGAGCTGAATGTTCATCATTAGAATTACAAACTTAACAGGGGGATGCACTTCCTGCTAAGAAACTGGGTTTTACGACTGAATAACAGAAAAGTATGAAAGCAGCCTTCATGAATAGTTCTAGCAGGTGAGAGGACACTATAAAACTAAAAAGCAAATACAATCTGACTTTTTTCTGTTCACACTGTTGGTTAGATATTTGTAGTATTTCCTAATTCCTTGTTTGTAAATGCAAACTACACCAATCAGACATAAGCACCTGAATAATCCTGACAAGATCCTCAAAACAGCTTAATCATTGAAGATGTGAAGAAAACACCTGAGATTGCTGTGCCGTGTCTGGTATCAGAACATTAGCAACAGATTCTTTGGGTCCTGACTGTGAGGTTGAGATTGTGGGGTCCACACCTGACATCAGATCCAAACAGATGCATCAGGTCCAGACTGTTACATTGTCAAATCTTACCGTTGCATGCTACAGTTAAATTGTTTACATTGTCATTGCACTGTAACATTTGCACTACTTCCTACATTAGGATTGCAATACCGTTCACATCGTCTACCGTCAACTCATTTGTAGATTTGTAATCTGTAATCTTTTATATTTAAACTTTGGTTTCATTTTTAGATTACTTGGCTATTCGAGCGGATTCCTATATTTTTATATTTCTATCTTATAGTTTATTATATTTTATTACATGCACTGTGGTTTTGGATGGACTGTAATTTCATCTGTGTTGTATGGCTAACATGTGGCACATTTGACAATAAAGTTGACTTTGACTTTTGACTTTTATTGGTGTTTACTGGGGAATCAGGAGGCCAGATGAACACCTTGACTCTGTTGTGTTTTGAGTCTTCAGTTACAGTTGGCATACTTTATAATTCTGTTTAACTTCTGTAAAACTGAAAACTCCTTAGGGAGGGCAGTGGTGGCCAAGTAGGAGCATACTGTAGATAAAAGGTTAATTTTATTTAATATTTAAAGTTTTTGTTTATTTTAAGGTTGAATATGGAACACGGACAGAACAGCGACATCACGTGTGTCTAGGTCGTAGTTGCAACGGCAGAAAAACAACTCCAGCCGTTTGGGTGCCAGGCTCGCTGCTGATACGCAAGTGAAAAACAGTCTGCAGCATGTCCAACAAGTAATGCAGAGGAGTTTATAACTGACAGCTAACGTTAGCCACATTAGCAAACAAGTTAGCTTACCGATCCAGGACGAAAGTCGCCATTTCCGTGTTTTGATGCCGTGGAAAACGTTTATGTGGGTCCATTTAGTGTAGTCTTCACCTAAATTTACTCCAGGTTTTACTCTTATCAGGTCACTCCTCCACAGAAACAGATAACAATATCTCCAGGGCTCTGAAGCAGCTGCTTCACTTGCCGTCTCCACTGTTTCCCCCTGTACCAGCCTAACTGTACCCAAAATATTGTTGCCACACAGAGATTGTATTTGGCAACCCGCAATGGCGGCGTGTATTGGCTTATAGACGTAAATATAATGCCATTATCGAACCCGCTAAAATTTATTTTATAATTATTTTTAAGGCTAAATTTAATATTTCTAGGAAATATTGTACTTTCATTCTGTACCCCCCAAAAGACCTGTGGAGGTTTTTTTTTGTTTTTTTTGTTTTTTTTAATATAGCTTTTAATAAAAATGTTCCATATTCAACCTTTAACTGCATGTAATCTTTAAAAAAAAAAAAATCATTGATTGTGACAAGCTATGCAAATAACGATAAAAAAGAAAGGGTTATTGATTAAGACCCATGTGTTCACGCTCTTGTGAAACACACCTAATTCACATTATCATAGTTGTTATAAGAAATATTTACTTTCTGCTAATTGCCTTGGCAGGACAGTGAAATGGAAATGTAATTTTATAGTCACTGGTGAACACTGAGATGTAACAGATTCACATTAACTGAATGCAGAGCCATCTGCAAATGAATATTGCAGTGCAATCATAAAACCTGCCTGAGCAGCTCAAAAGTTCTTAAGCAAAACATGCTGGGAATGCGCACTATATTTAGATTGTGTTACAAAAAAACACGAGTCACTGTCATTTACTACTACATTAAAGCCACTTAGATATGTGATGCTACTGTTATTTTGTAAGTTCATATTACGCTGTGTTGGGACCAGAAAGTTTGAATACAGATGAAAGCCAAATGGTCCAGTAGCTCAAATAGCCAGGAGCACCATATCCCACAGAGAGTGGAAAACACAGCTAGCCCATCTAGCTTCCCTTTCATGAGAGGCCATCAGCCCCTGGGAGATCAGAGTGGGGAAAGGGGAACTTGCCAGTAAATCAGGTGAGAGAAAAGGGATTACTGCAGGGAAAGTAGCTAATCCATCTGGTAAAAATTACAGAAGGGACAACAGAAAAAAAAAAAAAAGGGGGGGGGGGGGGTATGTGAGTGTGTGTGTAGTGTGGGAGCATTGAAGAGGGGCTAAGGGTTCTTTATGAGTGTAGTCCAAGTCTACACTGCTGCTCCCCAGGTTTTCACCTCCATTGATCTTTTGTGTCATGTTGTAAGTCAGGATCTAACTCTTACTGGGAGCATTAAACTGGTTAGTATGTGGAAAGAGCTGCAAGAAAAGACATTCTGTAGGGATGGGGTTGGTATGCTGTGGGATGCACTGACCTTTATTACCTGCAACCACTACAGCCACTAAAACACCCAAAAGTTGATCCAGCGCTCAAGTTCATTCAACAGTGAAAGTGTTATGGCCAATCTTCAAAAAGGAAGGTCACTGAGTCCTGTGATTTCCATCCATGGTATACATGATAATATTGACCAAGGAAATCTTATTTCTATGGATATAGGGAAAAAAATAGGTGAATAAATATATAAAATGGAAGCCATGGTTTTTAATGGAATATGCAGAAAAATGCAGTTGTGTCAGAAGTTGTAGACAGCCCCAAACAACAAACATAAATCACACAAGCAATTGAAATAAATACCAGCTAATAGCTTGTAATCCTCTCACACTTTTAAAGCCCCCAAACTTAATTAGCTAAATGAAAGTTAGTGTCCCTGAAGTATTCCCCCGCACCTCCTTCATTCTTTTTCTTCAGTCGGATGTTATGTCGGGTAAGACTTCTTTTCCCTCTGACAAAGCGCTGTGAGCCACACACCTGGACCTCAGTCAAGGTTTCATTGTGCTTCATCTCTACATCTAGACTCCTGTGTCCAATTTCCCCTGAGGAGGTTTCATCACATCACATTGGATTTTTCAATTCAGAACACACCAATGCTCAATGTTTGGTAAGCAAAATGATCCCTTTGACTCGTCTATCTATGCAAGAGGCAGCGGTTTAACCCTTAAGGTTAGCTATTGACAGAAATGTAGTGGACAGACAGTTATTTATGTCGATCATGTAATTAACCTCTGACCTCATGCAATCAGACCTCCCTGAAAGTAATCATCCTGTTTTTCCACGGCGGTGAAGGTTTCTCCTTTGAGACATGCTGTTGGTGCTAATGCTGCTTATCCATCAAGGTTCTGCAGAGGCTTGAAAACTAAAATATATCTATAAATAAATAAAAAATACTCCAATGCATGGACAATTTCTCAGGTAAATGAAATTAAACGCCTACAGGCAATCTGAATTACTGTGGAGAATAAATCAGCATGTAGTCTTTGTGTCAAAGATTTGACATGAAGATATGAAGGAAGTTATGAAAACAAGAATCTGCTGTTTAATGTAAGGGGAGAGTTTCCTTGAATCTACATGAACTTTTCTTCAAGGCTCAACACTGATTCTATCAAGTCATCCTTCAATAGCAACTTAGGAGGATTAGAATTATCTACTGTAAAGATAATACACAGAGTACAACAAATACTTGCTTTTTAAACTGAGATGCACAAAACTTAGTGGTGAAACAAAACACGATGATGCAAATGCTTCACCCAGTAGTGGATTGGCAGTTCTATCCATCATTTCTTGCTGGTAATGAGTACAAGCAAGAAAAAAAAAAAGATCACATCACACTAAACCTACTTTCCATTCTGCAAGTGTAGATAAGTCAAATATAATGTGAACAATGTTGAACATACAGTATTGCTTGCTAGGTGAATTTCAGTATGGGTAGTCCTGTAGGGCTACTGTATTTAGAGGACTGCTGGCTAGTTTTCTTAAGTGTATTGGTGATCAGCTTCAGATGTTTTGATTGACAGGTCTGAGTGCAGTGAAATATGTCTAGCCCTCTACACAAGGCTGAGACATGCTCCGTCTCCACTAGTTGAGTCACTTATAAAGGATAGAACAAGGAAGAGCCTGTCGTCACTGTCAACCTATGTTGTCAGTCTTCCCTTGCCATCACCATGCCACTGAAGTGACTATCACCTCACAAGACAGGATTCCTATCTTGGTTGTTGACGGAGTCACACCACCAGTCGAAAGGGAGATGTGACATCACCCAGCCCATCCTTGAAATATGTTTCTACTGTGAAATATGTGAGCTTGAATCATCCACATCTAAGTTTAGGGTGAGTATTGAATTTATTGATCTCCTTTATGTGCAGGTTAGTTTTCACAGTGGAGCATGCAGCATGTTTCAGGGGGAGATGAGGATGCATGAAGTTGTGAATGCAGAATTTAGAATGCTGTATTCCAAGGACATGCTTTCTGAAGTGGGATTAGGCCACTAAGAAGTTATTCACAGCAGCACTCCAGAAGCCCTTGAAAAGGTATCTTAGGATGCATTGTGGAGAGGCTTGAGTATCAGAGAAGCAAAACACTAATCATGCAGACTGGGGGGATCCACCAAAGCTGGAATGTGCTGAATGTGAAGAGCCCTTAGCCTGGAAGCACAATGACATTCAGAGGAAACCCTTAAGTGTCATTTTAAGCCTTGAGATGGCAGCTCCTCAGCAGGAGGTGTGTGAGGGGAATACTGATTTAACTTGGAACAACGGAGCCAAATCTGCAAGCTCCTTAACATCACCAAGGTAGAGTTAATAGAATAAATGACATGCAGGTGAAAAGTGGAAGGAAGTGATGGAAAAACAACAAGGCATCTACCCCAAAGAGGCTGTTACTGCTCTTACGTCTGCCTACAGAGATACAATATTTAGAAATGAAATGTACCGATAAAAAGTCAATGTAAAGGCTACAAGGAGCAGAAAAATATTCATGCAACTTTGGTCTGTGAGGGGAGAGTAACTTCATCCTCCAGAGGGTGCATTTTCTTGAGTGCATTATATTGTGCACTGAATGCAAAGCTGTGACAATTGGCTCCTCATGACCCTCGACCTTCCTTATATGTGTCCAGCAAAGTTTGGCTGAGACCCTACCAAACTCTATTTTTCCAATTGTGTTTGTCACACACTTCTCTCTGTTTCACAACAGTTAATACTGAGCAAGCGCACATATTATCTGGACATGTAAGGGGAAACATAATCACTAACAATGACTGTGTTTTCACTGTTAATGCATGCAAACACGACACAAAGCAAGTGAATGATTTCTTTTTTTTTCACTAACACTGGGCAGCTCAGAAATATAACAATCATCATAGTTAGCACTTAGCATAGCTGTGTTGAATTTTACTTTGACAGATACTCCATTGCCAAACTACCCATTGTCACTGTAACCAGAAAACATTTCTTCAAGGTACGTGATCAGTAGTCAACATTAAAACAATGACTTAATGTAGGATTTCCCAATTCAAGAAACTGTCACATCTAATCCCCAGGAGGGAATCATTCCTTCTACATGAACGTCACCACTGCACCCATCTGTGTACTGCTGTAGGTCAGATGAGCCCTCCTCAGGAGATCTTTAAAGTCCTGTCAGCGCCCGGATATCACAATCTTTTAATTACATTACTGATGTTTCATTACAGTGAGCCAAACACCTAACATGATCGTACATTGTCCCCATTTTTCAACATGTCAAAATGACACAAGGAATTCAGATTTTTTAGTTATTTTGACCAAAAAAAGAGAAAATAAAAAAAAAATCCCTGTAAGACCAGAGAGCAGGGATCACCAACCCCAGACCTCATAGACTAGTGTGCAGGTTTTTTATGTTTCCCTGCTGCCAAGATTATAGTAGTTTTGGATTTATATAGTTTTGACTTTTTGTTTTTCAATTCAGTTAGTTTTAGTTAGTTTTTTGAGCAGGTTTGCTAGTTTTTATTCGTTTTTTTTTTTTTTGGTTTGTTTTTAAAAAATGCTTAGTTTTAGTTTAGTTTTTTAAGAGTTTCACTCTCTGTTTTTTGTTTTTTTTTTAATTGTAGGTATTTATCTAGTGTGACATTCAAAATCATCAGAAAGTCTCTCGAAGTAAAACCGGTAGAGCAAAGTAAACAGATTAAATAAAAATAGATTTCATATCAACCCAAAAGGCATATGTGTTAAACAAATTTACAAAGACTAAAACAAAGAATGTTTTTGCAATAATTTTAGTAAGTTTTAGTTAGTTTTATAAAGACACAATGCATGTTTCAGTAAGTTTTCAATTTTTAAAAACTGTCTTTTTTTTTATTTGAGTTAACGAAAAAAATAATTTTATTTTAGTTTTTGCTTCTTCGTTAACTTTAGTTAACTATAAAAACCTTGCCTGCTGCAACACACCTGACTCAAATAATGAGTCATTAAAGACACACAACGGAACTTTTAGCAGTTTTCTCGGTGACGCGCCCCCTATCAGCGGCTAAACTGGCATCTTGCATTGTATCTGTACTGTGATTCACTCCAGCCAGTAAAAGACAGTCTTATCTTGCCTCTTGTTCTGTCCCTTCCTCTTTTTCTTTTCCTCTTTTCCTCCGGGAATGTTACCTTGCATTTCTTTACTGAATCCGACATGATGCGTTCAAATCACCCACTGTGTTCATATCTGGTTCACTTCCGTTTGCTCTGGGCAGTGAGAGCTTGAAAGTGCGCATAATGAATGTTGCTATGCCATGAAAATGAGTCAGAAACGCAGATTTTATCAAAAATTCCGTTGTGTATCTTTAAGGCTACGTTCACACAGAGACGATCAGAAGAGAAGACGCAAAAGTGGCGTCTCGTCTTTATCCATTTGTCCGTGTTTATATGAGCATCGTCATGAAGAAATCTGCGTGCATACGAGGACGCAAGTGTTTATGGAATTTGATTGGATATGCACGCCAGGCCATAAGGTGGTGCTGTGACAGAACTCCACCATGTCCGCGCGCATGCGTACGATTGTTCGTCTCTGTTTGCCTTAAAATCAAAACAACTATGGCGGCAGCGAGGAGGAACAATATTTTATTTGTGTGGACAGATGAGGAGGTAGAATTGCAGACGTTGTGTCCTCAGGAATTCCACTTTGGAATGAGTCTTCAGATTTTTGCGTCTTCAACCCAGAATAACCCCGTTGCCGTGTGAACGAAAGGCACTTCTGATTAAATATTTTACCGTTTTTACCCGCAATCGTCCTCCTGGGAACGGCCCCTAAGAGGCTTGTAAAGAACTTGACAACAACATGATATAATTGGAATCAGGTGTGTTGCAGCGGGGAAACTTAAAACCTGCAGGACCCTGGCACAAAAGGTTCAAAGTTGATCCTCTTGTGCCTCTTGTGTACTAATACAGTATCTTTAATTAGGCACTACTATTATAAGAAAAATGTAATATATTAACTTCAATAGTTTCTCATTCTCATACAATCACAGCTCATACAGGTGAGTTCTATTGCTTTTCATACTGTTGGTGTTGCTGATACCATGTTACTTGCACCTACGAATCTGAAGTGTGAA
This sequence comes from Atherinomorus stipes, assembly GCA_023101725.1. Taxonomy (NCBI): domain Eukaryota; kingdom Metazoa; phylum Chordata; class Actinopteri; order Atheriniformes; family Atherinidae; genus Atherinomorus; species Atherinomorus stipes. The sequence continues at coordinate 84,257 of JALJCO010009939.1, read as the reverse complement.
ACGAGTGAAATTCTGTTAAAAATAACAGCTTTATTGTGTAGATGGGGAAAAAGCCATGTCACAGCCAAAATCTGAAACACAGTCGAGGCATAATGCATACCTGCACAAACTGGTGATGCATCCATCCCCAAATCTGCTTGAAGAATGGCTAAAATCTTTACAATTAATCAAAATCTATATTTCTGTAAACCTCTCAGCTAAGACATACTGTGAAAAGGCTGACATAAAGGGTTTAATAAGTTTTTTACACCCCCCTCCCATTAATTTCCCAGCTGACCTTTTCTTCAAACCATCTTTCTTCTGGGGTTACTGAACATTTAAAAAGATTCCATTAATGTTTAGTAAAAGAGTGCTATCACAGCATCACATCTATAATTTCTTCCATGCCAAGCCACATTTCAGATTAAATCAGTGAAAAAGTAAAAGGCAAATACAAGATTGGCCTGCCAGACAAAACAAGAATGTCAGTATCTAAAACAAGATCCCAGAGCTACAGTTTCTCCATAACCATCAACCTTAATGTCTTTTATTCTTCACACTTAATGAACTTTGTCTGTGTAGCAACTACTGTACACCATTACTAATTTGGTCCGCACTGACCATCCTGAATTAATACTGCTCTGTGTAGTTAAGCTGAACATTTTTTTTAGCGTTCTGCTTTGGCCTGCAGAGGCTGCCAAAAGTCCTAGGCAGGGCTGAGTGTGAGTCTTTTCTGCCATCTGGGATTTAGAGTTGCATCTCTATTTATGCTTTGGCCATCTGCCAACAGCTTTATCCTTACTGCAGGGGCCAGGGGGCGACAGCACGGCTCGAGTGACCGAGGAGGGCCTTACACAATTAGGCTACGGTAACAGCACCTTCCCGACTACTCCGCATGAGAGACAAAAGATGTGAATGGGTGTTTGAAAAGAAGAAAAAAAGTTTGGGCATTTTCTAAACAAATGTGAAGATAGACGACAAAAAAAAAAAAAAAAAAAAAAAGAAGATAGACGACAAAAGGGAAACACAACACTTTAAAACTGTGTTAGAAGTAACCTCTACAAAACAGCACTGTGATCTACCCATTTGGTAATTTCATACAGCTGGCTTTCTATCTTTTTGATTTAAAAACATTAGTGCATGGTGGAAAACAATAGTATCTCCCAAAATTTTTCTAGCAATTCACCACTTTGCTTTGTAGCCAGAGCTACTTACTGAAGACATATAAATACAGATAAAGCACTACTACTAACAAGAACAATAGAAGAACAAGAACAAGAACTTCAATAGTGTTTTTTTTTTTTTTTTTTTGAAAAGTAAATTGAGAAAAATAAACTGTTAGTTTTAATCTGTCAAAGAAATTGGTGTCACAGCATCCCTTTGTTAATGAACAAAGAGGCAGCAGGACACCTGTGAAAATTGTAATGCTGTTTGAAAACTGATCTTTACAGAGTTTTGAGGTTTTCTGTGCCTGTATCTGTTAAATAGCTCTCTACAAGTAATGGAAGCTCACAAAAACCCTTCATGTCCACCAACATAACATATCAATATTAATAGAATACATGTGCTATGTTACTACAGCATAGTTTACAACTCTACCCAACTTTCTTTATCCATAGTGTGTTTTCTTTTGTAGATCCAGTCCAGTAAGCAGTGGGCACATTCTTTAATAATCTCTACGTCTTACTGGAACCAAATACATAAAAACAGAATAAAGACAAAACATAGAGTCATACATTTGGAAGCCTCTGGCATTTTCCCCTGCACCTTATCTGTAGGATTACCAGGGGAGTCAACAGACTGACGATTTCTTGATAAAGGTGCAGAGTGTAGAAATTTGCTCACCAAGTTACTGAGAATCACTGCTTTTTTGTTCCAAGACCATCTTTACACCCACCTACCTGTTTCATTTGTTTTTGGCCCCTTTGAGACACTCTGATACACAAATACTGTTACATTTAACGAGGGTGTAGTGTGTGAGGATGGAGACTTCACAATGAAACAACACCAGTGGTGCCCCAACAAAATGGTGCAACCAGTTTTTCTTTCAAAATACAAAGCAACTATTTGCATGTTAACTAGGCTTTCACTCATCCTAAACAAGTCATTTATAAATGTACACTGTTTTCATATTTGAAGTCTTAGCAAGTGCTCCCTGAAGCAAGTGTTGCTTCAGGGAGCAACTTTTTCCATTCAGTACATTTAGGTATTCTTTATTGAAACTACAGATTTACTTAAAGCTAGGGTTTGCAATGTTGGGAATATTGTTTGAGCAAGCGACAGTCTAAAAAAACCCACACCACCCGAAACCACCTTCAGCACGTAGGGATGTGTGTTCCATACGGGCAGGTTAAGATAACAGCCGAGTGGATAGCTCGTTAGCTTGATCGTAAACAGCTGACAAACCCCGTTTTTAACAGCTTTAATCCACTCACCTCCAACTCCTTCTACAGTGTAGAAAGTCCACACTGCAAACGTCAATGCCTCCGAGACTTAATCCTTCTCTGTTGTTTTGTTTTGGGTTTTTGGCGCAGCAGCAGTTAGCAGTCCGTTAACTATGTTTGTTTACAGTGAGCGACGCACAGGGGGGTCACGTGGGGGAAGGAGAGAGGGGAGGGACAGAGACGAGATATAAAGGCATAGTTTTGTTCTTTCTATACGTTGCGAATTACCAATTCCTACCTTTCGGTGCGAATGGCAGGGGTTGGTCAGAGTTTTTACAGAACTGTAGCTCTCTCAGAGGTCTGACTTTTTTCCTTCTTTTTATGAATACGTGATGTATTGACTGCTGTCAGGATGGAAGGACCATTTCACTCAGTACAACAAAAAGTGTTTTTCTGGCTTTAAGTGTCTACACAAATACTGACTGTACTGGTAAAAAAAAAAAAGACAAGCTCTCCTAGAAAAAGCATGTACTGTATAACTACCATGGAATGGTGGAAATCAAGATTTGGCAATGATGTATCATAATAAAAAACGAATTGTTCATTATGGAGGGGGAGAGGGAGACGTGGCGTGGGTATGTACATGCATATTGGAGAGTGAAGACGTAGAATGCTAGCTGTGCAGTAAAGTTTGCCCTCAGAAACTGGTTTATAGAAGATCTACAGTGTTGGTCCCATATCTCAGCAATAAATGCCGCAGCTCCTCCAGGTACAAGCTGTGAAAGATCCTCTCCCCTGTGTCTGCAGACCAAGCAAGAAGGGTTTACAAGTGGATGTATTTCAAGTCTAATTAAGAGAACTATGATAAAGGCTCAGTGCTTGCAACATATGACTTTCCGGGAGCAAAACACACAGCACTATTAGTATGTTCTCTTAGCCAGAGAAAAGCAAAAACTGTCAATAATGCCCAGAATTCAGCACGGATGAGGGATTCTCCAAAGTTGGATTTGACTAAAGCCTCTTCAAATGCAGAATATATCCCTATTACAGAGAAATGCACAGAGTGCGCCTTTGCTACCCCAACAATGAATATAATTAAGCATCTGTCGAGTAAGCCAGTAACCACGAAAACAGAAGACATCTGCCTCTACAAGACCATTTTCACAAAAGCCCCAAGAGCAGCCAAGTCACCAGGAGACAATCAACGGCTCTCAAAAACAACTGTCGCAGTCACCAAGTAAGAAACAGCTATGATGTGTGATAAGACATACCGACCCCCCCCCCCCCCCCCCCCCCCACACACACACACACACACACACACACACATATTTCCAAGCACTTTAGGATATCATTCCATTCAATAGTGACTTTCCTTAATCCTAAAACTTCCCTGATCCCAATCCAAATCTTTAACCTAATTTTTACTTTAAAATAAAATGACCTTACAAGCCTTATGTTAACATTTAACAATTAAATGTATGTTATAATAGCCCTGTGATAGACTGGAGAGATGTTCGGGGTACCCACTGCATCTTACCCATATAAACAGGCTCCAGCAGAGGCCTGAGCAGGATGAGGTCGTTAAAAAAAATCTAGATGGATGTTAGGTAAATGGGTCACACAATTTAACTGTGTAAGTGTATAGTTTGTCCCAACATACACACATCGATGTGTCAGGCTGACATCTTGTTCTTTTCTTCTACTTTCTTAAACTTACTTGAATACACTGATAATGAAGTAATTTCTTTCGTTTTATGTTTAACTGTTACATACTCTACAATTTTAGTCTTAAAAGTAAAAGACAAAAGCCATCCCAACACTGGTTTGCTAACTACTTCATAAAGAGGAGTTCTCCTGTTCCCAGTGACTCAGATGGATGATGCTTTGAAGAATGTGAGACCAAGTCTGCTGCAGGCTGAAACAACACAACTTCTGGGCCACAGGCATACCATCTTTTCAATTCAATCTGCAAACACACTTAGTGCCTCTCCCACAAGTTGATCATAGGCATCTTCTGGTTTGGCTCTTCACTTGTGGTAACTCTTTTTGGATGTTTGGTGGCCTACAGACCCTTCCCCCAGGATCCCCTGCACTCATCTCTTCCTGTAAATGCAACTTTCTTACCACAGACTGTGAACAGTGGGTGGGCTGTGGGCTAGCGCATGCAAAGTTGAGATGATGCCTGGAAATTGCTCTATCTGCCACATCGTTCAGCAATCTAACAGTGGTGAGAGCCTGTAGGTCAGTGTTTACCATAGTTTTAAGGCCACCTCATTTTTTTTATCATCTCTGTGATAAAATCATGGTCTCAGCAAGAATTTTGAAAAATTCAACAGTGTCAAGTTAAATTCTTTGGAGACTCTTGAGCGAGTAACCCAAATAGAAAGTGAAATAGCGAGGTATTGTCATGCAGCTGCTGCCGTTTTAAATAAAGCAACTCAAATACCAGTTGTGTGTTAGATTTCTGATCTGAGTCTCACATATGAGCAAAGCAAGAAGTTGAGCAGATTGCTGCTAAATGTTCTTCATGCTAATTTATGCATACAGAAATAAGACTTGTGTGCAGATTAGCATAATTTCAGTGAGACTTTTCAACTCCTGTAACCCAGAGGGTGGTAAGACGAGAAGTATTTATACCTACAAGTAGAGACCTCGGGCTCTATGACTAAACCAATGCCTCTGTTTGTTCTGAGAATAGATTAACTTTCTGTGGACAAAGTGCTGCTTCTCACTGTTTACCAAGTTTTTCTTCAACAAACTTTTTCACCAACTTAACTTCTACTTAAATCTTCTTAATCCATTTAGCTAAGCCTGCCCCAAAACCGTAATTTCTGAAACTTGAACTGAAAATCTTCCCTTGAACAAAATTTGGCTGTACTACTTAAATGATCTAAGACACTTAATGCATTTTTGTCTATGGGCAACGTTCCCCCTGGAGCTACAAAGGAAATGGCAAGACACTTTGTAGGGCTTTGGCACTGAGACGAATACTGAACTGATTTGGGGGGAAGAGTGACAATTTCCAAGGTCATATTATGGAAATATGGGCCAAGTCATGCTAGCGTTGACAGAAGGCTCAACACTGCCAGTAAACATCACTAGTTCAGTCCCTCTAAATTGTGTAAGCTGCCAAAAGAGGAATGATTGCGCTAACACTGTTGATGAGATGCAAACTCCTGATGTATGCAGGTCTGGTGAAAAGCCAGATGCGAGCTATGATCTTACCTCTTCGATTGATTTTTAACGTCTAGAGAGAAGCTATTAACATTTAAAAACAGCAGCAGGAGGAGAAAAAAGCCTTCATCCATTGCCGTGATCTTTGCCGGAGTGATTTCTTTAACACCCCAGCCTCACAGTTCGAAGGAAATAACAACTGCCTTGATCACAGAGAGAGGAAGCAACAGTCCACAAGCCCACTATTCTCTCTCCTCTTCACCCACAGTGCTCTGATGTTGCCCTTCAAGGGAGGAAAGATGTGGAAACTAAGAATATCTCCCTAGTTTTCCCCTTGTGTCTTCACCCAATATTGTATAGATCTGCAGTTATTTTACAGTCACTGCCTGTGATGCGGTGGCAGCTTTGAGAGTGGCATATGTTTTATTTTTCTTTTTTTTTAATGGATGATATGCAGGCTGAGAGAAGCAGTGGGTGCTCACTGGGACAGAGGGATGTTGATTTTTAAGGGTTAAGATTCTCAACCACGCTGCTTCAAACTGCTGTGCTATTGTGTATTCTTGTGTATTCTATATTCTCTTAAGAAGTAAACTGAACAAAGGAATCACAAATGAGGGCAGAAAAGTTCAGATCACAACTTCTACTCCTTACCTTCTGTTAAAATGTATGTAATTGTGCCCGAGGGTAAAAGAAAAAAGCATAAACTACAAGAAAAGAAAATCCAATCCCTTCTAGAAAACACATTTACCAAATGAAACATACTCAAAACAAGTCACTAATGCAGCTCTAAATAGGATACCAAAGCTGGTCTTTATGTGGTCTATTCTTTATCTTGTGCTGATAAAAAGCAGCCCAGTGATCTGCTTCAGGTGAATTGAATATCAGTAATGGTTCCTCACAGCTTTACATCAGGCCTCTGCCATAAATGCTGGCTGATTACCCTGAAGCAAGAAGCTGTGCAAGCAGCAGGACTAATACAGCGTGATAGCTACTGTCAATACAGGATCAAATACAGGGGCCACATTTAAGAAAAAAATCATTCCACACACCCTACATTTAGCCTAAATCAATCCTGCCCTGCTGGTGTGTTTCAAGACACATATTGATCAGAGAGCGAGATGGAATCCATTCAAAGAACTTGCAAGAAGAAGAAAAAAAAATAGTTGGAGAAATAGCGAGTTAGGAAGTGAATGACAGTCATCAGAGAAGCAATTTAGCCACATTAACTTGTTAATTTCTTTTTTCATTATATCTTGTCACGGTGTCTGGGTACAGTATGTTTTTGCATTCATATCACACTGACTCATACATTCAGAAAATAGCTTTAGTGTAAACCTATGCTGTGATTTGAATCACTAATCAAGAGTTAAAACATTGAGGAAAAATTAGCACTGGGACACATCATGTTTTTTTGTTTTTTTATATACCAACCTAAACAGTCTGTTTCTGTTGAAACATTGCAGCAAAATCTGCTTCCTAAAAACACAACTCAACACTTTATACCACATTTGTCCTTGATAAATAGAAAAAATGTCCCCGAAAAATGATCTGCAACCTCATGACGTCTGAGGCAATCAGTCCCAATCTTCACACTGTGACAGCTCATTACAGCGTTTGGCTACTCGCCCAATAACGCTGCACTTGTTCTCCTGTCACCACGGGGACATGACGCCATACTACTCAAAAGAAAAATGACTTGACGATAATAACGGCTCAAGCAGTGACACTAACCCAATGTTAACCCTCGTTTTCTCAATTGTGATTGTGACTAAAATTGATTTTAAAATGGTTTGAAACCATTTCCAACTATTGTGCTCATATTAATATAGCAGTAAAAACTTATAAGAGGCATATTATCATCATTAAAACAAGGTGAGAAAGACACTATTTGAGATTTGTGTGATCTTTCATTAGCTAAAAATAAAACCTTGTGAGATTTAAGTACATATAAACTGGCTGTGAGAAATTAACTCAACAAAATGCTCTCCTTTAAATGTCTGCTTACCAATGCTTACATACTGACATCTGCCCTAAATGAGGCAGCACTTAAAAAATTTAAGAAATAAAAAAAAAAGAAAACTCAACATTATTAAATCATTAACTAGGTACATGACATGCCCTCCCATCCAGGAAGTTAAAAATAGCTTGTATGTCTCCTCATTGTCCATGTGTGACCTCATTCCTCGCTGTGCTTCATAAAACCAGCAAGCAGGATGTAGTGCATGTATGTAGGATAACGTCCAAAGGTGTGAAATTGGATTTGGCTCTACCAGAGCAAGGAAATATTAAAAGCAACAGTAAAATCCTCACACATATTCTAAGTTGGAAACATAAAGTGCACACATTGGCCACAGTTTTTCTGGACACAGGAATAGACATTGTAAAATATCCGCTCCAATAACAATGTGGAAAAATATTTCATGATAGCAGCAAAGTAGAAATATTAATGAGAAATATCTCAGTCATAATGAATTACGGTCTGATGTCTGTCTCTGCACTTTTTTTAATCTACCAAAAAAAACTTTACATCCAGTCTTCAAGCTGACCTTTATCTGACCTCCTAGGTCCTGCTGAGGTCGACTGCTGAGGCTTTTTGCTGGATGATAGAAAAAAACATTGTGAATTGGGCCAGGTGGAGATTTGTTATATGTCACAGTTGTAAGACTGGACCGTCTACTGAAGTACAAATCTATGTTTATACTTCTTTAATCCTTTTTTTATTAAGTTAGTCATTTATTTATTTAGCCAACATCATCCTGTAACAGCCCAACGGGAGCAACCATTTACTGTACATCTTTTTATAATTTCATTACAGAACATATTCAGATGCAGATTTGATTATTAGTGTCTTCACATACAGTGTTTTCACTTCTATTCAAGCATAATGACCATGTAGGAAATTGGCAGACGTTGTGTGTTCAGCGCATGTCAAATCAGTTTCTCACCACCCTTAGGGCTTAATAGGAAACAATAACTGAATTATGACATGCCAGCAAATTTCTCACTATTCTGGCTGTAAACAAAGCAAACACAATGACATACAGTTGATGTGGTGATTCGCTCCATTTTCTTTTATGTTTCATGCCTTTTAATAGAAAATGATAACTGTGATGGGAAGACAAGAATGACTGGTTCTAACGTTCCCAGAGCAAAAACATTCTTCTTTAAGATAGCCATGACTGTACAATAACTTGCAAGCTTGCAGTACCATGCAGCACATGTATTTACGAAAGCATTATAGTTAAAATATCTTTGCCCTTTCTGGGCCTATCCTTCTTTCTTGATCAAACCAATAAGGATCCATCACAGCCTGCAGTTTGCACAATGATACATTAAATCCATAACTTAGATGTGCACTTGTGTTGAAGGACAGCTGTGTTATGGTGGTTAATGCAATGCTCAGCCAAGCACATGCAGTTAGGAAAGCCAGAGAACTTGGCCCATATATCACACTGCAGGATTTAGCAAGATTTAGCACAAACAGGCAAAGCCAAATGTAATTTCCAAATCCTGGGATACACTCAAAATGCAGGATATGTATGTGTAGGTTTGATACTGTATGTGGGTATTTGTAATGTAAGCTTGCTGATGTTGCTTTCAGCTGCTTTGTATCCTCTTTTTCTTTTCAAACAAGAAGTCACACTAACTTGGTTTTACAATAATAGTTAATACAAATCGATCATAAATTCAATTTAGAATTTAGTTGAAATATTATACAGGAAGGACTTTATTTAGGAAATGCCAAAGCAGCTCACATTAGGTATGTCTTCATGTTTTGATGACCTGCTTTTTTTTCCTCATTGCTTCACTTTTGTTATATTCAAAGTCAACAGAAAACAAGGTGTGCACTCACACACTTCTGACATTTTTGTATTAGCATGCCTTTCATTTAACTATAGCTGGGGTCAAGCTTGCAAATCACATTGTCATTATTCCTTTTGTGTGTAGGTTAAGGTGTTTCTTGTTTAAAACTCCAGAAAGTCAGGTTAAAGACATTATAAATTGCACTGTAAGTTAGAACAATGCTCACAGTCTAATGCCTGGTACTATCTGATGGGGAGCAAAAACCCTCTGACACCAAGTTTTATTAAGAGCATGCTCAACAAAAGAAAGCAGGATCAGCTTTTCTTTTTTCTACCAAACCCACTCTCATTTTGCTGAACTTGTCTTTTCAGCATTTCTTTGTGTTTTGTTAGTTACTCAACATTTTTCACTGCAGAAGGTCATTAATTGTGTAGGAAAATCTCTCAGATGGAAGAGAAATAAACATTCTTCATGGCTGTACTTTAGAGGACGCAGATGTTTTCCATAGCGTTACAGATATTTTGATTTTGTGATGTAATGTAAATGAAAAAATAGGCTGATATCTTAGATTACAAGACTATTCAGAAAGGAGAGAGTAGCCCCACTTACTGTGTTGGCAGTGAACTCCGCTGAAGCCTGGTGGGCACTTGCACACATATCCAATAAAGGTATCTCCCCTGTAGGTCTCACTGATCTCGCATGTTCCTCTGTTGTGGCAAGGGTTTGGATGGCAGGGGCCTGTGTGGAGAAAATGAAGAAAACAGACACAGATGATGGGCTGGTTGTTTCCCTTTGCTGCTGACTGTCTATGCAGAAACATAATACAACTAGGTAATATATTCACTCTGCTGTAGCACATTGTTTTTCACTGGGTGCATGAATAAAAGTGTACAAAACACATAGTTGTACTCACTCACCCAAGCAGTTGTTTAAGAAAACTGACAAAACAAGACTATATCATATACTGGTTGCATTTTGAAAGTGCATTTAAAGTGGAAAAGTTTAGAGACTGTGAGAGTGCAGCTTGAGAGGAAAACTGAGGTTGACAGGAGAGTGAGGAAGAGCCTGGTTTCAGTTGCTGCTGCTAATCTCAGTGGTCTACAGGGCAGCCCAAGGCACTGTCTAGAAATCATTGAATATGTCCCCTCTGGGAAGGCAAGAAGATAGCACAGACTATCTGCAAAGTATAGTAGAGCACTGAAAAGTACTCAAGGCTCACACTGATATGCACAAATACACACAACAAGTTAGACTTCTTTATTTTCGTTTTGGTTGGCTAAATATTCAATAGTTGGAACAAAGCTCATAAATATCCCTGGTCATGAGAGGTTTTGAAAATTTTCTCTTTATCAAATGTACAGTATTTATTCATGAATAATTTACAAGGTCAAATAATTGAGCTTAAACAGACTTTGATTGACTTTTATAAAGAGCAGTGGTGATGGCAGGTGTTAAATAAGCCCAAATTAAGGAGTTATGTTCATTATAAAAATGATTTTTTTTCACAGAATCGTATGTTAAGTGTAATATAAAAAGAGCCCAGCAGTCTTGGAGTGCTCAGCTTAGAGCAGGGGTCTTACCTCTGCAGGTGCAGATGAGGCATTATAAGCATGTCCCAGGAGAGGAATGGTTATGTATTATGTGTGATTTAAAGGTTGTTGAGGATGTATGGCACTTATTGTTTTATTGTCCTTTAAATCATGACCTCCGAACTGTATTGTTTGAGAAAATTCAGTGTAAAAAGCCTGATTTGTTTTGGATGATTGATGGTGAAATGTTGAGCTGGCTATTTGAAAATGAAATATACAGTTTGGTGAAATATTTGGGAAGGGCATGGACGCTCAGACAGAGCGCTCTGTATCCCGAAGTTGTACAATTGTTATTTTGTATGATGGGAATTTTATTTTTCTTCTCGTTATGCTCTAAAGGTATCAGTGTCATATAAGCCCATATGGGCTGGGCACGTAAGTGTATGACGTTTAAATATATATATATATATATATATATATATATATATATATATAAAAAACATATATATTTTCTTTTTTATTCTATTCTATTCTATTCTATTCTATTCTACTCTATTCTATTAAAAACGATAACTTGAACCTGAGACAAAAAAAAAGACAAAAGAGGCTATTAGTGGTTTACTTATGATTGAAGAAGCTTTTCCTTTCAAATTAATGAGGAATGGTCACTATTATGCACAATTCATGACTTAAAAAGCCCACATAGCTGATTTTTTTTTTTTTTTTTTTTTGCCTTTGCATCCCAACCTAGATGGCTAATTATCAAAAGTGTGCCTTATTTATATTCCACGGGACTCTTTGAAACTGTGATTACTTAAGTGATTGCGTTTGTGAGATTTCTGCTGCTCCATTGGATGCAAGGTGCACGTTGACTGGATGATTAATAATTGACCTTCTGCCACTGATGCCTCTATGATTTGAATAAGAGCGGGTGGAGCATATAGTAGTGGCCAGATGCTAAGTGCCCAGTACTGCAAAAACGGGTATCATGCTTGTTATTCTTTGATTGCTAATTTTACAAATATGTCCTTTTTTGAATGCGTATGATGTTGATTGTGGGGGATTAATCTGTATGACTCTCCTCCAAAACCTGACTCGAGTCCACCTACAGTACAGTATAACGAACAGAATACGCAGAAACTATTCAAGTGAGCAACACTTTCATATGGTCTCATAGCTGATGATGTATTTATGTATTTCAGGGTGAAATTGAAGCTACAAGCCAAGACAGAGATTTTAGAAAAGATGGAAGGCTATTTCAGCAGCATGTGAATGCCCAAACGGGGCGTCTTCATCATTCTGAAACGAAAGAACTTTGGAACCTGCGACAAACTTCCCAGATCTGGCCAAACCAAAATATCACAGATAAAGGGCCTTACATTGCTAACCAAATATCCAGTGGTCTCTATAAATGTGATCCAGAGCTCTTTTGTGAAGATGGGAAAACTTTCAAAGACAACCACTGGTGCAGAACAAAGGCCCACTGGGAATTTGCCAGGAAAAACTTAAAAGACTCTCAGACCACAAAAAAACAAAACCGTCTGATCTAAAACAAAGACAGACAGTGGACGTCATCTCATCCATGCCATCACCGCAGTCAAACGTGGTGATGCACCAGCTTGTGGAAACATTTAGTTAGTTGCTGACATGGACTGGAAGATACATCAAGAAAAAGAGAAAGATGGATAGATGCATAAACATACAGATCATACTGGGCAAAAACTCTTCCAGTGCGCTGAAGATGTAAACCAGAGAACACATAAGTGACATCACAATGACATAGTGGAAGTCCTGGTGGATCTTAGCACTGGATTAAGCCAGATTCAAAGTTTATTTTGAATTTTGTTCACATATTAGAGTCAAAAGTTTTACAAAGGGGATTATTGATATCTATTTATCACTTTCCAGTTTAGAATATACTGTCAACAACCAGTAAAATTCATTGTTTGGCTTGTTTTTAGGATGAAATGTTTGACAAAAAAATGTGGCTGTGAATGAGAAATCAAAAATCCTTCTGCAAAATCTTTAAGGGACTAGAAGCAAGATGAAGAAATTAGACTCACAATTGCCGTGACTGGTGCTGCGGGTAACTGCAGCCACTAGCAAAACCGGCAAGGGAACGTGCACAAACTGAAGCTATAATTTTGTTTACTGCGCTGATGAAGTCTTTTTCTCCATAGTTCCACTTTTTAGTGTCTTTCAGTTGATCTGGATCGTTTCCTGACGGCAGCAGATTCCATAACTATCCCTTGCGGTGTTTGAATTCATTGCCACCGTCTCCTTCCTGTATCAAAACTGTCGGGGACACGTAAGTTTTGATAGCGCAAGGACAGCGCGGGAAATTCGGCCACCGAATCGCAGCCCATTATTATGCAGCACACAGCCTGTTCAAGGCAACGGAGGGAGACGTGGGGGGGCTCGTTCTTTTTGGTTTTTAACGCTTCATCACCCATTAAGATTAAAAAACCGGACATGCATGGTTATTCTTTCACAATTCCTGCCTCTAGTCCCTTTAAAGAATACAGTCAGGAGCAAAACTGGAGAGTTTGGTGTCTCTGCTCCTTAAGTGGATTTTTTTTCTTTTTTTTTTTACCCATAGTATGAAAAAAAAAGAGCATTTTGAGGAAACGGCCTTGAAAGTGTTGGACTGTATAATGTTTAACACAGCATCTGTAGAAGCTTCATCTGAGCACAAACTCAGCAGCACTGTCACACATTATTACATCTACTGGTGCTGGCAGAGCTTGTGAGAAAATCATCTGCAGATATTTAGATGTAAAATTCAACACAATATTGCAATAAAGCACTGTTTGCAAATATCAGATCCATTCAAATTATAGAAATAAACATACAGAACATCAATATCACATCATAATATCCAAGAGAGATTTCACTCCTCTTTCTATCATGATGAATTTCTGGTAGTTTTTAGGTGAAGTCTAGCAGTTCATAATTTTCTTTTTCTTTTTTGAGGGCTGCATTTCTAAATTCTAAGAGAATGCACACATTGATGTGAAGGTAACATCATGTCTTGTTGCATCCGAGGAGAAGAGGAGAAGATGGATGCACTCATTCCGCAGTGATCTTCTTCACAAAGATACTTCAGATGCAAACTGCTATTACAAACCATGATTATATTCGCTGATCTACACCTGAATCCTGTCTCTGAATCCTGTTCATTATATTAGGACAAATCAATTTGCTGATTCAAACATGCAGTGTCTGATATCAGACAATGTTGTGCTGCTGTGATCAGCTGACAAAACCCTCCTGGTTTGATTAACTGCTGGCAATGAACTTGCAGATATTTCACCTGCTAATTGTGGTATTTCTGATGCCCTGTGGCCTTTTCCAGATCAATGCTGCAGTCGTCTTCTCTGAAAAACATTTTGGACGCAATCTTTCAGCATTTTGTCTTTATCAGTTCCGCAAAAGCTTAACAGAAAGTCGCTGAACCATGTAATGACACCAATATGAACCAATGACCGTCCGAAATTGAGATTCGCCAATGAGAGGCGGCGCTTAACATAAAAACCTCCTTTTTTATTCACATTCAGCAATCCATACAGCTGGAAACATCAAGTTTGGATGAGATGACTTGGTTGAGGAAAAAGAGACCTTTCCAACGATACTAGACATGACGGGGTTCAGACAGGCACCACGGTCCTGCACTTTGAAGGGGTTGAAGGGGACAAAAAAATTGTGACATAAACTCTGAAAATGTTTAATTTTAGATTTTTTCTTTACACTAGTCTGATAGAAAACATGTTAAAGGGACTAGAGGCAGGAATTGTGGAAGAATAAATAAGCATGCCCAGATTTTTAATGCTAATGGGTGATGAAGTGTTAAAAACCAAAAAGAACGAGCCCCCCCACATCTCTCTCCGTTGCCTTGAACAGGCTGTGTGCTGCATGTGCTGCGATTCGGTGGCCGAATTTCCCACACTGTCATGCGGATGTGACATCAAATGACGCTGCATACGCGACAGTTTTGATATAGGACGAAGACGGTCGTGGTGAATTCAAAAACTGCAAGGGATAGTTATTCTTCAGGAGAGAGAGAGAGAGAGAGAGAGAGAGAGAGAGAGAGAGAGAGGGTCAACAGAAAGACCAATAAAAAGTGGCACTGCAAAGAAAAAGACTTTATCAGTGTAGAAAAATACGTTATGGCTTCAGTTTGTGCGCGCTCCCATGCCTGCTTGGCTGGTGGCTGCAGTTACCCACAGCACACTCGTGGGGGGGGTGTATCTATGAAAAAATGGGTTTTTGCCTGTTGTATCTCACCTTAAAGGGACACTGTGTAATCGGGAGCAGCTCCCTCGTACTTTTCATGCTGCATTCGCGTGAAACCGGGCAGACCGACGACATCCGCTGCATGTAGAGTTATCACCGGCCTCTATGTGAAGATGTGGTCCGTCAGTTACAGTGACATCAGTCCACATCTGTTCGGTTGTCATGGCGATGTCGTATTGTTTTCCCTGACCCATGTTTTACCGTCTTTCGCTCGGCTTCATTGATTAAAATGACATCTGGTTTGTTACCAACGGCCGTCTGCCCGACTGCACGTGAACCCAGCATCAGTGAGACGCTAGTCTCTCCCCCTCTGCAGCGCGGTGACTTTTCAAAGGCATTACCTCGAACTGAGCTGAAAACTCCGGTGTGTCCGGTGAGTTTCTGTGTTTTCCTACCGTCACGCTTCTCCCGAACGCAAAAACATGGCGATACGACATGGCAGCCTCCACCGAGCCGCCCCGCTCGATATATAAATGAAATGAAATGAAATGAAATGAAATGAAATGAAATGAAATGAAAAATACTTTATTCATCCCCGAAGGGAAATTCAGTATTGTAAAAGCTCACTTTTTTTTTTTTTTTTTTTTTTTTTTTATTTTTTTGAATGATACGAACGGCAAATTTAGAACTTAGAGGAGCACTTCAGTTTGTTGATGGGAGTGATTACTGATTAATGAAAAAACACTTTTGAACCAAATAATCAGTTTTTGTGAATAAAACACAGGAGAACTACACAATATCCCTTTAAGGTACAAAGAGGGTAGCTGACAGTGTATTTTTTCAATATCTAGTCTGGGAAGCAAGAAAATGAGTGAGCAATTTTTCAATATAAAAGCAAAGGATTCCTCAAAAAAAGTTTGCATTGTCTTTTTTATTTACTTATTTATCTGCTTTTTATATCTTTGAAAAAGATTATTAAAAGTAAATGTACTTTAAATGGCCCACTAAGTTGTCAGTGCCCACAACCTACAGTAAAATTCCATTTTTCACATTTCATAAAATGTAACTGATACGTGGTTTTTGGTATCATAAATCAAATGTATGCCAATAGCCATCTCACTTTTTAGACATTCAACAACTACAGAGGCCTGTCACTATTTTGCAGATCCAGGCTTGACAAATAAAACTAGAAGAAATCTGTCACTGGATATGAGCTGGAGACATTTTTAAACAATAAAAGATTAATATGAAATGAAATTCCAGCAGTTTATGTGGTAACTTGTATTGAGTTCAAAGCTTTTAAATGTTATACAGTACTAGAGAATACTACTGTATGCTAGATATAACCAGAAAAAGATAAACAATTTTGCCCTAATGGGCATGTCCTTTTGTAAACTTGTACCTTTTCAAGGAATTTCTATTCTGCTCTCTTTTACAGTCATATCTTTCTGTTGACAGGTAAATTGTGCTTTGACAGCCTCCCTTATTTCATTGCTAGTGATAAACAACAAACCGAAGTCTCAAGGGTGAGAAAATCATGCCCTCTTAAGTCAGTTTGACAAATTAACAGACGTAAGCGCAATATTTGACAATGTCACATAAACGGGTTCAACCTTGAATTGTATACTATATCATCTTGCTAGCCACTTAAGTCTCTTCCTAATCCAGAACATTTTATACAAAAGGATGAAAATAAAGTAGCTAAATACATATTACAATAAATACTACTGCTAAGGTTCTACTTTCTTTGGAATTAGTTGGCCTCTGCATATGAATTACAAATGAGGTAATCCAATCGAAGACATGCCATTTCAGAGCCAGGCCGTGTATCAGTAATAATCAGAGCAGTGGCTACTCAGTTGAACAGAAGAATGCATAATAGCTTTCATTGGAGCCCTGCTCTCAGAGGGAAGGAGGGTGACAGGTTTCAGGCCTATTTTGATGTGACGAACTATAGCAGCACCAGGCTGCACTGACAGCTTCCTTAATGGAGAGTGCATAAAGCATAAAGCAGGAGAAAAAATAAAGGCAGAGACAAAACAGGAGGGAAGAAACAGCATTAGAAAATGTGGAGAGAGTGTATTCTATACGACAGCTACATTTGAGTCCCAATATTCTAGTTGCAAGTGGCTCTATAACATTATAAAGCTGTATTTCAAGGTGATTGACTAACTCTGACATGTAGAGCTACACGTCAGTTCTCAACCAAAAATATTTTAACCTGCTGGAAACACTGCATATCTTTACACGGCATGTGCTGGAAAAGAAGCTTAAACCTGACAGACTGTAAGGCTGAGTCAGGATAAGGTGCCAGTCTCCCTCTCTCTGTCTCTCTCTCTCTCTCTCTCTCTCTCAGACACACACACACACACACAAGGATTTAAAATAAAAACCCATCCAATCAGCTTATTTGATCAAAAACTATTCAGCTGACAAAATGCCAACTAGATTAGTTGGTGATAGTAAAACATGATACACTTGTAATCCATTGGTCCAATGCAGACAATGTGAGGCTGGTTGATAGATTTAAAAAAACAAAATAAAAAGAGAGAGAGGAAAGAAAGAAAAAGGCCTCCTGCCCCCCCCAAAAACAAACAAACAAAAAAAAGACAGATTAATTAAAAGTGGGAATGAAAGGATTCAAAGACAACGGCAGCATTTGATGCAGTGACAGGAAACGCAGGCAAGTGAGCCCTGCTGTGGCTGGAAGAAGTGACAGCTGACTTTATCCACAAACATCATTTATTTTCATAGTTATCCATTTGTTAGATAACCAGAGCACAAGTTTGCGGATTGCAGAGCCGCAAACAACAAGTTTACAACAGAATGTTAATGCTGTCATTACTATCAAATTAAAGATTAGCACACTTCTTCAAAAAGATACTGAAAATGAAACAAATCTGCTTTCTCTTTCTCATTTCTGAAAAGCTGACAGATACAATTATAGATGCACTCATGGAAAAGATGTTTATAAGGAAGAGCAGTACAATATTTTGATGTAATGATTTCTGTTTTTAAAACCCGACCAAAAGGTTGGGATTCTGTATAAAATATAAATAAAACAGAATGAATGATTTGCAAATCTAATGAATCCATATTTCATTCCCATAGGACAATAAACAACATTACAGATGTTGAAACAGTCATTTTACAATATTTTATGGAAAAACAGGAGCTCATTGTCCCCATTTTACAACTAAAAAGGGACAACTGACAACAACAGGTCAGTACGGCGATAGCTCGGGTGATAAAGCGTGTCACCCAGTGATCAATGACCAATGACCAATGATCAATTTCAGAGAAAATGTTCAACATAAAAATGTGAAGACTTTTACAGTAAGATCCTCCATTTACAGTATATGATCATCAAAGAATTCAGAGAATTATGAAGAATCTCTGGAAATCACTGCATGGGATCAGGAAGACTTCCAAAAATCACCGCCTAAGAACACAGTTTGCTGTGCAATCCACAAATACAGATTAAAGCTCTGTCATGCAAAGAAGAAACCATATGTGAAGCAATCATTTTAAATGTGGTCTCTCAGGGCCTATGCACTTTTTAAAATGGTCAGAAGCAAAGTGGAAAATCTTTTTGCGGTCAGATGAGCCAAAGTTTGAAATACCTCTCCTGAGGACTAAAGAGAAGAAGGACCACCCAGTGTGCTATCGGTGGACGGTTAAAGGTTACCTTAGCGCCTATGGCATGGGAAGCTTGCACATCTGTGACGGCTCCATCAATACTGAAAAGCACATAGAGCTTTAAGAGCGGGGATGGGCAACTCTTGTCCTCAAGAGCTGCGTTCTTTTGGATGTTTCCCTGCTCCAACACACCTGATTCAAATTAAATGGATCAAGTTTTGCAGAATGAATACACGGTGTTTAAACAGGCAAACATCTAAAACCTGCAGATCAGTGACCCTAACAGACCGGAGTTGCCCACCGCTGTTTTAGAGCATCATTATGCTCCCATCCAGACATCTCAACAGCCCTGCATATTTCAGCAAGACAATACAAAACTACATATTGATTTTGACACAACATAGCTGTGCAGGAGAAGGTGCTGAACTGGACCGCCTGCTGTCCAGACTTTTCACCAACAGAAACATTTGAAGCATCATTAAACAATAATATTGGTAACAAAGGCCCAGTGGTCTCATTTATAAACGTTGCATACGCACAAAACGGGGCCTGAAACTGGCGTACGCCAGTTTTCACACAAAAGTTGTGATTTATAAAAAGCAAACTTGATGGGAAAATGTGCGGTCTCTCACGTTAACTCTGACCCATGCGTACACAGGTTTTGGAGACTGGAGAAACTGGCAACACAGATGGTAAGATGGGGAACTGAAACCACACTGCATCATGATTCCCCTGCTGGCAGCGTGGAGTCCTGTCACTTGTATCTAACAGACATTGTGCCCTGGGTGCTTGCTTGCCAACTTCTCCTTTGGCAGAGTGGTTGGTGCACATGACTTTTACACAGGAGACTTGAGATCGATCCCCGTCCAGGTTCTCCTTTTGTCCTGTCACACTCAAACGATTAGGCCCATTTCCCCCTTCATATCAAATTTCAATCGTATTGGCTTTATAGGATTAAAACCAGCAGCGTTATTTATGCTGCAGGTGAGCTGAAACTATAAGAACCTTTCAAATAAATAAAAAGGTCCGTAAGCAAACTTATATGTTAAATCAACTTTTCATCAAAGTTTTCTCACCATCATTTTCCAAGAGTACCTAACTGCAGTTACAATAGCCGATAAGGACGCCACCATATATCCAATCCAAACAGGAGGTCTACAGCGGAAGTTAGTTAAACACCACTAAGAGTATTTATCTGCAGCTTGCAAACAGATGCGTTTGGTGTAGTTGGGTGGTTAGGGTTAGGAGAAGGGTCAGGGGTAGGGTTAAATTTTAGTAAGTTACATGGAGAACGAACTTCCGATTAGGACTTCCGCATGGATTGGATACATGGCAACGTCTCATGACTGCAGTTGGGTCCCTCTCTCATTTTCATCTACCAATGATCATCATGGTGATATACAGGTATTTACCACATTGATACATAGATATTGACCCATTGACCACCGAAACCGTGCCCACCCCGACGCATCAGCGGCTGCTGACCACAGCACGCTCGGTGGTGGAGCTATCAACCTCACCAAAGACCGGCGGAGGTGTTTGAAGGTGAGGGGAGGGCACAGGAGGGGGAATCACGCTGCACCACACCAAACAGGTGTTCTGTGTTCTGCACACAGTCGCTCTGACACGGCGTTTCCTCCACAGCGACTTCTGGAACAGACCTCTGTTGCATCTTTCACCGCCACAACAACCTGCTGTCACTCAGCAGACTTATGTTTATCTGTGTTTCCTGTGACGCCCAAATAAAAGGATTTTGTGAGGCTCCACTTCACCAACAAGCACCTCCACTTCAGTCTCCGCGAAATTGCGTTTTGTTGTCTTTTCGGTCGCCACGATTCAGTTTTAAATGCCTCAGATTAGCTGGCTCATTTATATGCAGATCATTTATGGTAGAATGTGGGCGTGTAGGGGGCGGCATATGAGCCAAATTCACCTGTGCAAACTTCCAGGAGGAGTGGGATTTCTAAAGGGGAAATTGCTTGAATCTGTGCGTATGCACGGTTTTATAAATCTAAATATTTTTTGGCGTACGCAAACTTTTGGTTTTGGGCGTACGTACACTTTTAGTAAAGATCCTACGCACAGTTTTATAAATAGGCCCCAGGACTGTTGGGGGCAGCTGGAATCCTTCATCAGTAGGGCTGTAACGAACACCCACGCGACAATTTCCCGCTTTTTCTTTCTTTTTTTTTACTTATTTTTTATTTATTGCAACCACCCCAACAACTTTTTCAAACTTCACAACACCTCACACACCCTTCTCGGCGCCTCCCTCGAGGGCTCTCTCCCCTCATCCGGCGGGGGGCGATGCCAGCAAGCTTAACCCGACAACCAGCCGCCCCTTTCTTTGCCTTGGTGTGCTCCGGGAGTCCCCCCCTGTCCTCCTCTCTCTCGCAGGCAGCGAGGGCCGCCGGGCTCCCCTCAAGCTGGGCTGCAGGCAGCCGCCACTATTAACCATCACAAGTCAGAGCAAAAACGCCAAACCAGCACGAGCAGCGGGGTCACCACCGTCCGTACTATCCACATCTCGGCTTCCCACCCGCCAGCTCGTCCTCGCCGTCTGCCTCCACCAACAGACTCCCTCCTTTTTTCTCTGTCTCAGTGTCTAAGCCTCCACCCCTCAACCACACCTCCCAGCTTCCGCAACTCATCCCGGAGACTGAACGCCAAGTATATTTACATACCGTACACTACTGTCCTTTAACCGTGTGTCTGAGCCTATCCAAGCCTTAGCCCTGGAGCAGTTTCTGACTGTTAAGCGCTCTGGCTTAGGTGTCCCCCCCTCCCCCGCAACGGGCCTTCCGCGGACGACACCTATTCATCAGAGAATTGTGGGACAAGAATCCTCTCCTAAAACTTCAGCAACTAGTCTGCTATTTACCATACGTTAACAACCAGCTGTGAAAAGAGAGGATGCACAATGGTAGACATCACCCTGTTCTGACTATTGTGAGATGAATTCTTGCCATCAAATTCAAAATGAGCTTATGTTTTCCATGGAATGGGGAAATAGCATCTGTTGAGAAATATCATTCTGTTTAGAATAATGATGATCAGACATCTTAACAAATGTTTCATTATCTGATATGTTGTTTATGTTCTAATGAGAAAAAAAGTATGGGTCCATGCTTATTCTTGCACTCTTTGATTGACATTTTACAAAGCAACCCCAACTGTTTTTTTTTTGTTGTTGTTGTTGTTTAAAACTGAGGTTGTTACACAGCTTCATCAGTTCAACAAATCATTTTATCAATTTCCATGAAGATTTGATGCACAAAGCATCAAGAAAAATGGAAGCAGCCATTGAAATAGGGCCAAAAAGGAAAAAAAAAGGACGAAAAACAAAATAAAAATAAACAAGCATATTTTCAAGGAAAGAGAAATGGTGGGCAGTGCATGTCATCTGTGAAAGCTCTCTTCCTTTGTAAATCTTGTGTGATGCATGTCCAGAGGTAGCATTACCAGCTTTTTTTTGTGTGAATGTCAGCTGCTGCTTAGCTGTACAAGCCAACGCATTCTCAGTGATTGATGTGAGCCTGTGTTGTGTCCGGCACAGGCTCTGTGATTTCTTTTCTGGCTGCAAATAGAGGCCAATCAATCAGCTGTGAAAACTTGACCATTGGTTAAACACAGGAAAGCATCTTCTGTTTCCTTGGAGATCAATCACTAAGACTTGGCATTTTCAAGGTTAAGGCCACATATGAGCTCTTACATCTTAGCTAAAAGCTGTCACAAACATTTTGGGGTTGAAAATGTATGACGAATACTGATTTCATTAGAGAAAAGTACAAATGTAAGTGTAGACTCAAAAAAGCTGCTTCTTGTTATGAATTTCTAGTGATCTCAGTGCAGTGGCTCAGGTTGCCGGGACTTTCTAAGACTTCACTAAGTATTCACTATGGGAAAGCATCAGAACACAAGTCTTGATCCTCTTGACAGCTGCGCTTTTTATTGAAAAGCATTGATTACAAGGAGAGTCGGCTGGTATCTGACAGAATTTAAAAGACTTGTAATAAAAAATGCAACTGAAAATTAAACTGTCAGCTTGGAATTTAATTCAAATTTTCCCATCTTATGCAGCACTGAATTGACAGTGACAATCCGGGGCCATCACCCACCTTGTTAACCTTTCGCTAAAAATTAAATATATAAGTAGAAAATCACATATATTTCATCCACCTCAAGAGTGTAAAATTTGCATTTAAGCTCATCAGCTCTGAATGTGCAGCCAACCACATCACACAGATATCTAACATGGCCTAATTGTGTCAAATCTATTTTAACCCAACCTCTTTTTCTACAACAGCTTCACTGGTTCTCGGGCTCATGGTGATTGCACCCATCCAGTACCTCCACTGATGAAAGCTGGCACTGTAACACCAATATTACATCAAGGATCTCAGCATGAGCCTCTACACAATCAGGCTTTTAGTCAGTCTTTTGCCTCCCATTCCTGTGTGCCTTTGCCACTGTGTAGCCCATCAAGATCTGACACTGTCTGACAAATGCACTTGGAAATGACAGCAGTAAGAATCATGCAGAGACAAAATGGTTTAGAACCGGTCAATTAAATACCCAAATGGAAAGGTCACACTGAGATCAACAACAGTGTTGGAGAATCCAAAGAAATGAGGAATGGAGGATTTCTTGTCAGATGTGAAACGGCACTGAGACGTCAAAGTTGTAAGCCCATCCCCCCTAAAAAACTAATAATAAATAATAATTTAAAAAAAGATTCTAATGTTTGTGCAAAGGAAGATAAATTACTTTTACAACTGTTACTTCTTCAGCCAAGAGACAGTTACTTATCTATTTAACCTTGAGGCTGTGTTTTTCTAGCGGTCTCAGTGGTGTACCAGGTATAGAGTACTTGCAATGAGGTGGCGGACAGACGGATGGATGGATTGATAAATACTGTATGGGGTGGGTGAAAATATTGCAATACAGCAATTCAATAAAATCTGAGTAGATCCACCTCCTGACCCGTGGGGGGCACTGTGCGTGTTATTCACATTCTGTGGACAGAGGCTGCATTAGAACAACAAAATGGCAAGAATTTTTCTCTTTCAGTTGATTCATTGCTTAAAAATGTGAGGTGATATACCACAAATGTTTATATTGTCATGAAAAGAAATATCTAAAAATTGACAACAGAAACTGTATTTCTACTTCGTAATGAATTGACATTGAAGAATTTAAATCATATCGAATTGAAATTGGATTGAGTTGCAATACAAAGAATCAAAATCAAATTTAATCATGAGATCCTTCCCTAGAAAATGGATTGATAGATGCTAGAAAAAAGAAAAGAGGAAAATCCAAAACAAAAAAATTATATAGTTCATTCATATAATTTAAGGACAACTTGCACAAATACAAACTAATTTATTATTAAATTATGCATAAAAACTTGGGGAAAAGAGCTGTTTTAAGTTTAGCATTTTTGTTTTTGTTTGTTTTTTTCTTTTCAGTCGTTGCACTTATTAATTAAACAATGAGCTCCACTATGGTGCTCAAAGACTAAAAAGAGGTTTGGGGCATGTGACAATCTGAGCTATTTAAGCTTGTGATTTCCACAAGGTTGTTTTAGGAATTCATTAAAATGAAATAATGAAAGCAGGAACTGGAGAAAATACAATATCATTAAAACAACAGACTGAGAATACAATAAAGCAGAACACAGTAACCTTGAGGAGGATGTGGACTTAGTTAGGATAGCCCTCACCCTTACTCTGCTGTGCTACAGCTCTGCTTCCAAAGCCCCTCCCTGCAACGTAGGCAGTCACGCAACAGCAAGGGAGTAACCATGGCAACTTTAGACAAGTAACTGATTGACACTGGTTTAAGACAGCCCTGACGATGGCTGGTAATTTTCATTCAGGCACAGTGGATCTTTGAGAATGTCATGAGAAAAAAATGTTATTATTATTATGAGAAAGAGAACAAGAGGATAGCTGATATGTTGTCATCTTAACACACAAAGCAGGTTTTTCAACTCAACATCAAGCATCCAATTGTAACGGCCAACTTTAGATTCCATGCATGTTGGCCAATTCATTGAAACGGTGCAATCCAAAATCTGCTCGCACCCAAATAAATACAGGTCACACATGCTAAATATTATCCCCCTTTTATGAGTTCACACAAAGCTTCAGATTATGCAGATTACAGATATGGAGGTTGTGAAACAGCAGCTGATATGCTAAATACATCAAACCTGTCAGGAGCAATTTGGCCTTTCACATCATTCTGGCCTATTTTCTCTCACAGTCCAGTTCCGGGTCAGTGGTCACAAATCACACCTAATGTGGGTCATTTTTAAACCCAATAATTATGTCTTCAGCAGTCTGTCACATTCTCTCTGTCCTTACCTGAAATGTATGTAAAATATTTAAAAAGACTAAATGAAATGTTAGCAGTGATTACTTTATTATTTTTTAACATAAAAATGTAAGGGAGGGGGGTGTAGATTAACATTCAAATAAGTTAAATTGATAAAAAAGCAATCTACTTTAGAATGAATGTAATTATGCAAACCATAAACGAAATAAATATATAAAAAATAATATACATGAGTACATTACTAATGAGTGGACAATCCTATTGTTTTAGGAATATGAAAAGAAAAGTAATGATCAATAATCTATCTTAAGTAATAACTATACCAAATTAACTGAACCATCCATGATACATTAGGAGCTTTAGAAAGTCTGTTTCGGGGCATTGATTTCTCCACACAATTAAGAGAAAAAAAAGAAGAAAAAAATCTGAGAAAAAGTTTATTTAGCAACAAAGTTTACATAATAACAGATAATTAAACACACAATTATTATTTAATAATTCAAAGTTGTAATGGTTATTTATTGTGTGAAATTAAGCTTTTAAGTATTTACTTTAATCAAAAAGTTCTTGCTATACCAGGCGATTAATCAAAATATCTTTGGTAGTGTGTATGTAGTATGTGTGTGCACAAGTACAAATGTTTTCGTGTTTGTCTTCTTTTAACTGATTAAAGCCTGAAACTACACAAATCTTTGCATCACAACAACAAACTCCTTTGATTCCAGGGGATTTATGTCTAATCTAAATGAATCATTCTTGTTTTAACCTACTTGATCTCAAATCAACCAGCAGGGATTAATATTAATGAAACAAACACTAACAAAGACAATTAGTTGCTGAGGATGCACTTGGAATGAGTTTGTATGCAGTTGCAGTACTTCCCTAAGATGTGAAGTGACATTTTAATTACATTACTGATGAAGATAAATAAGGATCTTGTTTGCTGGTGTTCTCTGTGGTTTTGCTTTTGTAACAAAACTGTGAAACGTACAGTATATTTTCTATTTCAATAGTAAGAGGCAGTTATTGTGAATATTAAAAATGCTTTATTAGGAAAAAGCACTCTAAAGAGTGCAACTGTATGGGATATTATTTACTTTTTCACTGACTGAATGCATTACTTTTAGAGTAGATGCAGAAAATATTCAGACTTATGCTAATGTTATAGGGAGACAATGCACTTAACTCCTGAATAAAAATTCTGCTTTTTAAGCTAATGGAATAAAAAATAGCACACTAGAAACAGTTTTCATTAATAAAAATACAGAATATTCAGTGTTCTGGATATTTACTTGCAGTGTAAGTCAATCAAGCAAAAGCTATCACTGGATCAAACTTAACTCTGAGTTTAAACAGAGACAGGATGTTTCTCTCAGCCACACTATTAGAGGAAGTTTAAATAAGGCCGCCATATGAAATGAAATACCAAATGATATAATCATGAGTGCTGCTGACCAGGCATGATCAGTGGGTGGATGAAGGGGTTGGATTGAATAGTAATAAACGAAGGAAGAGACTTTGCCAAATTGTAGAAACTGGATGAATTTTCAGCCTCCTTGTCTAAAATCCACAAACACTCACAAATAAAGGCAAATAAATAGAGATCATGTAACCAAGCATAAAAATTTCCCACCTGCTGAAGTTGGTTCCTCACCATCTGCTGCCGTGGAAACACAAAAAAAAAGAAAAGAGGGAGGAGGGGAAGAGAGAAAGAAATGCATTAGCGTTATCAAAATTATGCTCCAGTATTCAGGGCTGCAGCTGCATGTAACACTGCTGATTCGACTACACTGTTAACCACACTGCTATACCATATGTGCAGTAACATTTAACATGTAATTGACTGAGCATACAGTATGTAAAGCCAGACACACCTGCTACCTGTAGGCCCCTGCATCCTGCCAACAGAAATATCCCACAATGAAACAGAACCTGGCGCTGTGTCAGAGCCCATCCCCCCATTTAGACATTCTGTTCTGGTCAGTTGGCTTTGACTAATACATGTTCATCATTCTGGACCAGTGTAGGATTACCCCCTGTGGCATACATACTTATGTACTACATCCCCAGCTCCAAAGCTCCAGTCCAGCTCCACGACTGAGATTTGGCCTGTCTACCATCATTACTGCAATCCTCGATCTCCATCATTACTCGTGAAATTGCTCCAAAAAAGTGTGCCTGAAAGTTGGACACGGCTTCAGAGGCAGTAGAGCGAAACCATTAAAAGCAGGGGATGACAAAAAGACCGCCATTATTGGTGGGGGATCATCAGAAAAGTGTTCCCAAGGATGGATGGATAGATGCATGGATGAATAGAGCAACAAGACCTGGATGTAACAGGATTTGCTGCTCTATAAACTTAATTAAATATGCATGTCTGTCATTTCTCAATACAGCTAATGACGCTGCTTACCAGTGGCTTGCTTAATGAAATTGAATATTAATTAGGTTTAAGCATATAGAGGGTTAAGGCCACACAGATCATACAGCAGACAGCTGCAAATACATCTAAATCCATCTGAGAAAAATAATGAATTTTTGATGGTAGCCCAGACAAAAATACACAGAGGATTTTTTCTTCTTTATAAACCATCCATCAACACTCTGTCAACTTGTTTTATCAAGTTGTTTTGAATGTGAAAATCAAAAACTGCTGAACTATTGGTGCCCATGGAACATGGGACGATGTGAGTAAACAAAGCAGCATCTTAAATCTGAAGGTGAAAATGACTCGCTTAAACACATCTTTGTAGACAGGAATGATGATTGTACTTGAGTCTTTCACGTTGCTTCAAATGTGAGAAAAAGCTTCAACCGAAGTCGCACAGAGTTACAGCCAAACACTTTGTCAGCCTCTCATCAGTCTGGCAGCAGAAGTTCCCCTTTGTGTTTTCCAAAGCACATGGGCCAGCGTAATCCCTACCCAAGCACATTCCACGCTTCACTTAGCGTTTGTTTTTTTGTTCTCTCTTTTGCTGCCCCTCGTCTTCACTCTTACCACTAGGGTCAAGGCACACACTTGCAAGTCCTCAGATGCACACTGTATACACACATGATTATACAGTACAAAGGAAAAACAAGTAAAAAGAAAAGCATATGCCTCCAAGTGCAGAGAACGATTCACACCCACACATAAATACACATTCCGAGAAGATAGAGAAGCAGAAAATGAACTTTTCTGTTTACCCAAGTGTTGAAGTGGTGAGTCATAAGAGTTCATAAAACATTGTGTGCATATAACACTTGGCTGGTGTTCCCAATAGGTGAGTAGAACACCCAGTGAGAGTTGCATCACCAGCCTCATCAGTGGATACAAGCATCACTGTTTATCTACTGTAGCTTGACATGACTAAACCTTTATTTCAAAACTTAATGAAATACATTAAAGGCAAACATGTGATGACTAAAACAGTCATTAAAGCTGAAAATAAATGCCTACTCTAATTGCCTGCTTATAAAACTATCCACACCTAAAAGTCTGCGCAAAGGTCTAAACGAAGGTTCATTTTTATAGATAGATAGATACTTTTATGTTACTTTTATTCATCTGATCCAGATGGAATTTGTTTCACTCTGCTCTTTATATAAGTGTGTCAAAAAAACCTTGTAATATATACATTAATATTCTGTTTTCACCACCTGTGTGATCTACAGCACTCTAAATAGGACATTGATTGGTTTGGAGGCAAGAATAATTATTGTTGGTGTGCTGGTGATTGCCTGTCACTGCTTGAATGAATGGAAAAATAAATAATAAACAGGGCCCTCTCTTCAGAGCTGCAATATCAGTGGCCTTTCCATTATATAATGTGTTTTTGAGCATTTGCACCAACTATATAGGCTAAGTATCAGTTGATATGTTTTCTTTTGTTTTTAAAATTCTACATGAACATGATACAAAACAAGTGTCATGTCCAACCTTGACATGCTGCAAACAAGACTGTCCTTTTCCCTAAAATGTGGCCATTTCACATATCTGATGAAGGCAGGTATGGACTGTAATTTTGTTCAAAGAATATGGGTACTAGTGATTACATCAGATCAAATACATATGAAGGGTAAAACTGTATCCATGGCAGTGACAATCATGTTGCAAAAAGAATGCATTTCAGCTGTGATCATGATCCCTGTCTAGTTTAGCCTAACCGAGATTACCAAAATCACAGCTGTTAAAGAGGTGGGTGCTCTAGATTTATTCTATAAGATAAATTAGACTGATGTTTCTATTCATAATACATCACAGTAATTTTTTGTACATAGTTCTGATCCAAAAAGCTGCCATGGTTATGTGAAGCTGATTGGCCTGAATTTCTGTGGGGTAGGGCTGGGTAATATGACCTCAAATCAAAATTATGATTGATTGCCAAGCCTTGCTTGGGCCCAGTAAGTTTGGTAATTTTGTCAGAATCCACTTCATGGTAAAGTAGAGCTGAAGACCAAAATTACTTGCAAGTTTAACAAGGAAAGTTGTTAAAGCATGTGCATGTATTCTTGTTTTTTTTCCTCAGGTAATTAACCTCATGTGCCAAAAACGTAAAACAAACATCATCCTTGTGCTCCTAGTCCTGAATTATAGATTTGATTAGCAGGGGAATGTCATTAAAGAAGCACAAGATTGTTCTACAGCATTTAATACAATAAACACTTGGAATTTTGATGTATGCAGGGAAACTGTACTAATAAATTTGTAAAACATGGAGGGCTCTGGAGATGACTTATTTAAAGGCCCCACCTCTTCCCTTGAGAAGGTCCTCTCTGTAGCATGATAAGCTTCCATCCTGGGACATATTGGTTTAATCTGACTGACAGCCAGAAGGCAGTAATAACCATCCATAATCTAAATAGGAACCAGCCAGCTTGTCCAGCACCGGGCTGATATGACCTCCAGGTGTTCGCTGTAGATAGAGAAGCAAGTCCACAGTGAACAACCATAAAAACCATACAAAAAAATTTGCCTACAGTTCATACACTCTCACTTGACAGTGAGGACACATCAATGTGATAAAACATGAAGGTTTTAATGTAAATGTGACAAGAGATGGAAATGTGAGCCTATAAATATTATTAGTTTTGGTTTAGACTTTTGAAAAAAAGAAATAAACAGTAATTCATCAAATTGCTTAAAATAATTTTTGTTTATAGTGTGACAGTACAATATACTATGCTTTGAATGGCAGAAGAAGCTTATTTCCCCCTCCACTAAAGGCAAAAAAAATGTTTTACTTCAGAATGGACTTTATTTAGAGTATGAATTAGAAAATAAGGAGTCCTAACACTGTGCAATCATTATATCGATATAACATTTGCAAGATGAATGACAATAAAAAAAGGAACAGAGAAATGACAATGGAATTCCAGTGATCTAGAGATTTACAGAGGAGCATGTTAAGAGTGTAAATACAATGTATTTGAATGAGAAAGGATAATAAAAGAAAGGATCACCTGAAGATTATGGAAGTGTGAAATACAATTGGTTCATCTCACAAACCATATGATCACAGTTTTACAGGCTGATAGGCACCTTGAAATGAAATCAGAGAAGGTGAAAGTGAACAAAAAGCCAGAGAAAGAAAATAGTCTCCTCTAAATCAACATATTGGTAATGAGAGAAACTTTGCTGAAAGTGGCTCATAGGGAGTTCTAAGGATTTTGCAAATTATGTGTCTATTTACTGTAGTTCAATGTGAAGAGGTTGACAAGTGGATCATTTTTGAGTGGGACCTCGCTGCATTAAGGACTAATGTATTTTGCCAGTATTGTTTCTGCATCATTAGCATTAACCACGTAACCCCATTACTGCTTTTATGCATCTCTGTTTGTCTGGGTAAAGGGTCAACACAATGATTGCACTAACTGTGATTATGATAGCGGCGCATTGCACAGTCGTGGGAACCAGCATACGTTTCCAAATGTTTTTGATGACACTGACCCAATGCATGCTTTGCTTTCTGGAAAGATTAAAGGGTGGCTTCAGCTTAATGTCAGTTATTTAGCAGGGCAGGGTTTATGACATTTAGTAGGTGTTATTGTGTGAGTAGCTGCCACTCACATTTACATAACTCTGTGGTGTCCAACTCTCAGCAAACAGTTGAAGATTGCAGGCTAATAGCTACTGTGCCCAGCACTGCATGGGTGTTGCCTGCAATTTACTTATTTGCAGTGATTATATTTCTAAGCATTAATTAAAATTCAACAAGTGAAACCCCAACAATATTAGCCAGACAGAAGACTGAGTTCCACCTAAATTACTGCTTGGTAAACACAGCCACTCTTGCCTTCATTGCCAGTCAGTCCCTGACAAGGTCAAAAACAAATCCACTTAATGGGTCGTATTACTTTTTAGCAATGTAGCATCAAGAATGACAGTCTGCTGTCATTGCTAATGCTGGCAGCTCAGAGACCACTGGCTGAGGCTGGCAAGTCATGTCTGTGCCTGTCAAATGTCTCTACGTATGAATCTCTGCCAGTAAAATTGTGAAGTTTTCATGTTTCTTTCCATTAAGTGGCAGCAAGCAAGACGAGGGTCGTTTTAATCAGGATACAGTGACTTTAAAAAAATTAAAAGCCAATAAAAAATAATCACACAAACCAGTTTGATTTGCAACAAATCTGCATTTAATTAATGCCTGGGTTAAGTCGGAGCTTAAAATGTTCTGTGTGTTTCCATGTATGTGTTTTCCAAGCAGGAAAGGAGCAGTGTTGATTAGAACAATCAGCTTCCATGCAGTTTTAGAGTAACGATGTCATAAAATGTTGTAATAAACCAGTTTTACTTTTTTTTCCTAATGAGAAAACAACATGCAAAGGAGTTGGAGTGAAATGAGGATTACATTAGTTGTAAAGAGCCATGTGTTACATGTGACAGTGTGAGCATGTTCTAGATTAGCACAACAGATATCACCATTTTCTATACCTGACACACACACACACACACAAGCAAAAACTCACTCTTCAACCAACAGCAGATGCTCAGTGCACACGTATCTCCCACATACCATCACCATTAAAAGTGTTTGCTCCATCACACTCATCTTATTAACATTAAATCATCGCGCTATGGAGTGGGTGGCTAACTGTGAAATGACTCATGGAAACAATAGCAACAATAATTAGGGAGGTATTGTTAAAGCACTTTCTGTAGATCAGCTACCGTATCTCCTCATGACAAGGGGGTGCAATACCCCTTCCTGTCAAATGAAGTGGCAAACACCCTCTCTTCATAAAAATCTTAGTTTGCTTCTTTTTTTATCAGAAGGGCAGTTTCAAAACTTATGTGTAGTTCTGGAAATCTTTTTTAATGTCATTTTAACTTTAAAATGAAAACAGAGAAAGTTCCCTGTGGGGTCAGCCTGATAAAATACTTGAACTTAGCCTGATATGACATACGTTAAACAACACAAAACATGGAACTTTTGCAATGACTGATCAAAATATAGAAAAACTTGTGAGGGATTTCTAAGTTGAGACAACAGGCATGTTTTTCAGTCCATGTTTACTGTTGCTTACACACCACAATCACGCCAGCAAATGGTTAGGATTAAGAGCTAGCAGAAAAAATACTAATGAAAAGGAATAATAATGTATGCACATATAGGCTACGGAGTGTGCTATACATAGATGTATACTCGCTAGATGGCGGCTTGCTGGCGGCCATCTTACCACAGTCAGGCTCTCTCTTGTCACATGTTGAAATCGCAGCATTTCTTTTTGAAAAACGTCTTAATCGTGTTGGACAGTTGTGCATTACGGCAAACAGCTAGCCTACTTGCGTAAGTTATAAAGGTTGAGACCACAATTAGATCTTTAATTAAATAGCAAATTTTAAGTATATCAGTGCCAATTTTATGATAAACCCTTTTGTTTAAATTACCGTCTTTGGTTGTAGTGTGATTGGGGTGCGTTTCCCATAGGCGTTGTTGCAAAAGTAATATAATTTCCCAAAATATGTTGCTAACAGTTCAGCAGCTATGGCTTTAGTAAACACACCCTGTCTGAAGCCTTATTTACACCTACTGTTGGAACTTTAGTCCAGTCATCCCATCTGTCTTTTTTTGTCCAATGACTAAAAAGATTATGTTTGAATGACCACATGTTGCCAAAAAGTAGGTGTAATTCAGGTGAGGTGGAAATCTGTGAGTGAAACCAGGTAGTAAAGCTTACTCAGAAATTTTACGATTTAATTGAATTTTATTGACTGTATTGTCCCTTTTTAAATGAACTCAAACTCAAATCTTTTTTCTTCAACAAGTCCACATACATATATATAAGTATATGTATACATACTGTATATCCATTGTGTACACTAGTTCTAAACACTAATTTAACGACCCCTTCCCCCCCCCCCTTTTTTTCCCCCTTGGTTTTGCCGGTGTTCTCCGGTTGTTCTTTTTATAAATGCCTTAGGCATGTGTATATTTATTGCACATTGCCTGTTTATTAAAATATGAAAGTTCATGAATATTTTCTCTCTCCAATATTTGTTATTAATAATAATTAATAATGTTGTTTTATTACTACTTCTTTTATGTTGATAATAAACAACCCCATTAAAAACCAATTCTTTAAATGGATGAAATAAATCTGGTAAAATGGGCGCCGTTTGCCGACGTTTGGCTCCATTGGCCAACAGTGCGGGTGAGTTATCTAACCATCAGATATCTATGGTGCTATATGTACGTAGTCCATGCACTCAGAAGCAGCCTTCTGACACGGTAGGCTGCTGAAATGGGAAAACCTAGCCAACGAGAATTTTTCATGATTATCCAGTCCCACTGCAAAGCAACTGCAGACTGCACAGCTGTCTAGTGACGGCATTCTTTCCACTTGTTACTTCAGATACGTTGTACAAACTAAACTGGAACTGGGCATTTTATTCCCTTTCATTTATCTGTCATTATCTGAACGTTAACACCCCATTAACCACTCGATAACGCCTGAATAAAGTCAAACATTGCATTTTCGGAGGCAAAAACCCTCTTTTTGAGCTTGCCCGCATATTTTTATAATTTTCCCAGAGACTATCTGTTGTTTATAACTGGTAAACACTTCAATTACCACTTAAAAATCCACAAATATATCTAAATATTACACTCGTAGCTCTGCTGCTTATTCCCTCCCATCTTGGTGGAATCGGAAGCTCCTTCAGAAGTTTTTCAAATGGGACAGTACTTGGCGAGCCGCTGTGACCTATGCAGCCAACGAATCCACACTTTGCAGTGTACAGACTGCAACATGAGACACAGCTATTATGTCTCTTTCTGATTATGTGCACTATCATGATCTCCTTGACCTTTACCATGTTTGCTATACTACTACTATACTACTGATGTCAAATCTCCAAGGTGAACTATAAACCCTATGCTGCCCTCTCTTGGCTGTATTGTCTAACAACCAAACCGATGTAAAACACTTGAGTATGTGGGACGTAATGTTTGTCGACATTTCACCTGGACATACAGTACCTACAGTATTTATGTAAGTGAAGGAAGCAGAAATGAGGATACGTAAACTGTTCATATGGTGAACAGAGTGAAAGACAATGATATAAATATTTCATACTCAGATGTCTTGTTAGCAGTCTTTCTTGACGTCAATATTTCACTTTAAGATTAGTCTCATTGTTGTAGTGACAAATATTTCAAGCCATATGCTATATACTAAAACCTTTGTAGTGTGCATTGTTCTAAATAAGCTTGATGGAATTAAACAAACAAATAATAATTACTTTTTAAAAATCAATACGCTTGTTGAAATAACAAAAATAAGTCAGTGTAGTGTATCCCGTAAGGTATATAACTGGGTGTGGAGGGGATTTTCAGGCAAACAGAGCATCAAATTGCTATTGCAAGCACAACATAAAGAGGAGCCCACAGTCTGACTGCAGCAAAGTGTTTGGTAATGTGGTCAGCACAGAGACATATCCATGGCCTGATTCATACCGAGTTTTGGACATGAAATCAATATGTTTATTTTAAGACTGCTTTTAAGTGTCAGAGAGCAGAACCAAGTGTCAGCAAATAACATATGTTCTCAGTCTTGTTTTGGTCTGTATTGATTGTCCATATCTTAAGAGAAGCTATCTGAAGAATACAGAAGCAAATAAAATCGACAATTTCACTAACAAATATCAATAAGATGCAAAAACTGATGCTGCTAATTAAAGATGAGCATAACAAGTCAAATTTAATTCGTTCCACAAGAAAGAGGTGGGAAACTGAAACATATGTTAAGCTAGCAAGCATAAGGATTCACTTACAGATTTAGTACTTTACTTTTCATCAAAATAAACCTGTAAATGAGAAAAAAACAGAGAAAGAAACAAGAATAAACTGTTATAGCACTGTTTAATAAGATGCCTTGACAAAGAGGCTGGCAATGAGCGTGGTAAGGCTTCCTCATCCACTGGGACATGTTTCTCACCCCATCATGTAGAAATTACTTTTATAACCTGAGTTGCATGTTCAAATGCAGGATTACTGGAAACACGTGACCAGATAAAAAGCTGCAGCTCCTCGGGCTTCACTTCATGTGGAGCAAATCCACAGCAAATAAATAAATAACCTTCGGGACTTAAGAAAGAATATATATATTTGGATCTGTAGATCCAAGAAGAACTGTGAAGGAGTGGGGTAAAGAGAATGAAAGAGGAAGAAAAAGAGACGACAGACCCCAGCCAAGCAGCAAAGGCGTCCACATGAGACCACCTTAAAGGAACAGATCACACCAAAGAAGAAAATCAGCCTTCAGCTTCATGTATGCAGGTCAAACTCAGCCCAAGTGTGTTACGACAATAAACAAAAGCAAATAAGCTCTGTGAGTGTGAGAGCACATGGACCCTATTATGCAGCGCAAGCTGCTCCCAGAAATGTTATGGTAATTTTCCACCCCTTTTGTGTTTCTCACCACTGTTTACTTCAATTATCAAACATGGAGCTCTAAAGGTTAACTCCTATTGTCTTTAAAACTTAGAGCAAGAAAAGCTCTAAAAATCTTATTGTTACACGGTGAGGATTTTCTCCTTCTACTTTTGTCCAGTTGTAAAAGCTGAAACCATTTATCTCCTGTGAACTCATATGATATCCAGAACTGGCAAGTGAGGCTGCCATCATGGGTTTTGGATAAATTTAATGCAAACACCCACAGGAGCTGCCGTCTCTTTTAAAGGATTTAGCTCTCACCTCACATTTTACCTGCATAATGATGAACAGCAGAGGGGATAAAATGCTTAACCAAAACTACGCCTTCAATGAGCTTCTTAGGCAAACATATCGCAGTATTTTTTTCATGTTTCATAAGTTCCTTTTCACATTTTCATGGGCAAAAATTAAAAACAGGGAAGGAAAATAAGGACATCAACTTTTGAAGTTTTGTTTATCATGAGTTTTATTGGTGGGGGGGGGGGGGGTTAAAAGGTCATAATGAACACACTCTTCTTATGCAGGGTTTTTTCAAATTCAACTGAAGGGCCTCTGAAGGTACAGATCATGCAGCGATCTGGCTCATACCTAACCTGCACAAAGATAAACTATAATGGGAAACCATGCGGTAATTCAGCATAACTGACACCAATACTATCAAAACAGCTGATACTGCTCATGGGAAGACAGAATGCTTCTCCCTCAGAGAGCAGGTTTAAAAGGACACTTGCTCAAGGCAATTTAAGATTCCTTTAGATACACGTGTATTTGCATTGATGTTTTTCAAATCCAAGCTTAAACTGCTAGTTTTCCAAACTATATGAGTACCTGAAATGGAGAAAGAAAATTAAAAAAAACTAAAAAAAAACATCAATCCACTTCAGATGGTCTCTGCCTTCATTGTGCATCATGTTGCTCACCAAATGACAAAGAATCCTAACTTGAAAGAGTAAACTGGATCTCTGTTTCCTTGCCAAGCATGCATGTGAAGTGTAATTTGTTGACATCAAAGAGGAGAAGAGAAAACCCCGACTCATTCCACTGTTTTCCGCATTGTTAGTGTGGGAAGGAAGGAGGGGTGAAACCCTCTTTCCTCCTAATTGGATGTAATCGCTAGAGGGAATAAACTTGCTTTGGGCTCAGGGAGGGGGAAGTGAGAAGAGAAAGAAGATGTTTAGAGAGGGCTGAAAATGCTAAATATCCCTAGAAGACTTAAAAGACACAGTGTGGTCTTAGTAAGCCAAACATGCACAACCTACTGTTAGGAAGCAGCTCTATAGATAAATACATGTAGACACAAAATGGAAAAAAGAAAAGAAAAATAGAATGAAAGTGAGGCAAAACAGAGATCTGAAGAAGGAGGACACTAAACAGATGAAATGTGTACTATCAGAGAATATATTAAAGCTTTTTAGTCCAGAAAGGAAATCTTGGTCTTTACTGCACAGAAAGTCAAAGACAATCAAAAAGTAAAAAGTGTAACAAACTAAGTTGAATATGCTGAAGTTATTGATGGGGACCAGTTGCTTAAAATCATCATAATAGTTGTTAATTACTTATGCAGTATATTCACTTCACCACTGGCACTTCACCACCATCATAAGGTGAGACAGTATGCAAGCCAATGATCTGCTGATCTCTCCACATGATATTTAAGTAAATAATGTGATCTCCTTTGTTACTGGCAAAGGCAGATAATAGTGATAGTGTCATGGATTGATCAGTTTAATCCATTTTACAATGTTCTCTCCATACTGTTTGTATTTACATTAAGCTTGAACTAAACATCTGTCAGACAGATTAATCAGAAGGTGAGAGACTGAAATATGAAATGTTTTTGGAAAGGCTGTTAGTCAGAAAAGCTTCTAAGTCAATGTTTTTATTCTTTTACAACAAATATTTAAGCAATATCAAATATTCTGTAAAGCAGTGATGTTTCCACTTTACTCTGAGACCATATTGCCCATCTTATTTTAATTTCTACTTTAAAAAAATGACAGTGTTTATGATCTTTTGATGCAACTCTCAGCAAGAAAGAGATTAAGCACATTTTCCAAAATGTCAAACCATTTTTTCTTCGTCTACTTGGTAAGTGCATGTAGCCACAAAGTCATTAATGTTCCAGTTTCCAGCTGAATAGAAGGAAAATACATTTTTGTCCTTGCTGCACTGACATTCTTGCCACCACACAAAATGATTTCAGCATTGGGCATGCCTCACCAAAACATACAGCTTTTATGGCCCATAATCAGCATGCATAATCAGTACGTTGTGGTTGAGATCTGGTCACTGTGAGGTTTGTGGCTTCAGTAAACGTTATTACCACCTCAAAGGCTTCCACACACAAAGTTCACTCTTTGGAGTCCTTGTCGGGGAAACGACTTCTGTTGCCACAAAAGCCTCCAGGCAAGAAGCTCACAAGCCTTTCCTCACAGCCAGAGGTATCCCATCCTCTCATGTTTAGGTGAGCTTCTCTGAGAAATGCTTCTAATCGTCTCAGTCTACCTCCGCTGCTCCTGGTGGGAGTAAACCAAATTTAGTTTCCAGACAGTCTGTGCTGGGATATATTCCCACTGGAGCCATGCATTCTAGGTAACACCATCACAGCGAGGTGCCTGATGTGACTACTGTAGGACCGCAACTATGCTCAGAGGAAAAAAAGAACAGAGTGGTCTGAAGGGAGAGGTTAAAAAATGCCCAGCTAGTGTGTTTCCCTTCTTTAGTCTAAAGGTCTCCATCCTTGTTAGGTGTAAGCTGGTCGCCCATTCTGCCCTCTTCTGCTCTCATTACTGTGCATCCTGCCTGAGCCAACTCTAAGCCCTGCGAAGGTGCACGCAGAGCTTTCGTCTCAGGATAAGATCGATACCTCTCCTCATCAGAGGCCAGGGGCAGCCGTAATGCACTCAGCCCAGGACCTGCAGGGTTCACAAGATTTTCAAAGCAACTTGGGACACTTGCTTTCCCAAGGTGAAAGCACAGCCCATGTACACTATGAACTATGAAGTCACTTCAGGATAAAAATGCACAAAATCTTCAATACCGTGATGCCATTGAATGTGAGGATTTTAAGACAGGAATTCTACTCAAAACGAGAGTAAAAAGGACTATTTTGTCATTCTACCACTGTAAATCACCAGCCTACTGTTGGAAATAGTGCACAGAAATGTTACAGGGTTCTTTGTTGCCTGCATGTAAGTCCTTTCATGAATCCCTGTTTGATCATATGGTTAAAATTGAACTTGGCAACTTCAAGAACCAAACATGTTAGATGATGTTAAGGTAGTCCAACCTGCAGGTCCAACACAGTCCTCTGTATGCGAGTGATTCTCTTTCATATGCGGCATGACATTCAGCCCTACTATTTAACCCTCTGACCACAACACCAACATGAATCATTAGTGAGCTAACCCTCTGACCACACTTTGCTGCTCCTACACTGTAAATAATCTATTTCATGCAATCACCTAAACATTTGCTGCAACTAATGCAAACCATTCAATAGCAGGTTAATTAGGCAGCATTTACTATCCCCTTAGGCTGATAGTTAACTGTAATTAATGATGATAGGGCACCGTTTGGTTTTGTATGTGGTACAAGCTTTCAAATCTGGCTGAAATACCAACAAATAATACTGTTCCACAGTTAAAGAAAATGAAATGATGACATGTTTTCCAAACTAAAACAAAAAATACAGAAAACTTAAAATGCAAATATGCTTTGAAATTCTTACTTGCATGCTTCAGCGCATGTGCCTTAGAAATCAGAAGTAAGAAACAGAGACAAAAACAATCCTGAAATGTCTTCACAGACTGACAAAAAGACATAACAATGCTCTTTGATGAGCTGTGATAATTAATTTCATTTACAAGTATTCTATTTCAGGTTCTCGCTAATTAAGAACCAGCAAATCTATTTTGGCCTCATAAATATTCGTTGCGATATTTCTGCCGTTGCATGCCTCTATAGCAATGTGAAAAGTTGCAGTCACCAGATTAAGCATGATTCACAGTTTAAAGTAGTCTTTGTATTATTATTATTATTATCATTATTATTATTATTATTATTATTAACAAGAAAATGTTTATTAGCGTAAGAAGTGACTATGATATAATCATATGCATGTGTATGCTGGTGAAAAAATGTCTCACAACTAACAAATTCTTAAAGCCTTGCATTAAAACAATGGCTAACTACTGCTTTGTAATACATGCTTTCTGCCTCTGAAATGCAGAGCCTGTTGTTGCACCATCCATCAAATATTCTGGCAAACTGCACACCCTTTTAAAAACCACGCAAGCTGAGTTTCTGGGAAAACACAGCCTTAAGGTAGGGGAGTAGTAATTACCAAATGTGTTACCAGTGCCTCCTGTTGAGTGGGAGCTACAGTATGACTGACATCCCCTTTCTCCCAGCACGAATCGGACAGCTGATGTTACAGTTTGTGGCTAAATGGAGGTTAGGAACACGCCTTTCTTTCTTCTCTCTGCCCCCATCCCCTCATCCCTCTGCACGCTCATTACAGATGCCCTAGTTTGCTTGTGAGCCAGGAGAGCGTCACTAGCCTCATTACAAACTTGGACACCTCCTATCTTTTGTACCTTTTTTCCCCGACAAGATCTCCCACATTCATGCTTTTATCCCAGGAGCAGCCTAAAAAGATTCATCAAACATGTATAAAGAAGTAGGGCTCACATCTCATCTGAATCCTCGCTGTGAAGAGGATGGTGTCTGCAATGGAAAGTGCCGCTGTAGATTAACGGGCAAGGAAAGGTAAACAGGCAGGGGGAAAACGCATTTTGCTTCAAAAGTGTGTCAATTTGCAGCGATAATACATATTCAACAGCACACTGAGGCATTTCTTTTAAACCCTGTTTGTTAAATGTTTTCCTCATTAGCTCTCTTATTGCCATGATGTTTTCCATGTGGCATTTTGGATGAGAGAGAAATTATTC
The DNA here is from genome assembly GCA_023101725.1 of Atherinomorus stipes. Lineage (NCBI taxonomy): Eukaryota > Metazoa > Chordata > Actinopteri > Atheriniformes > Atherinidae > Atherinomorus > Atherinomorus stipes. The sequence goes on along the minus strand of JALJCO010009939.1, from coordinate 43,305 downwards.
CACAAAAAAAAAAAAAAAAAAAAAAGCATAATGTGACTGAGTGATGATTTGATTGAAGATTCATAAAGGATGCACCAGCTTTCCAAATTCAAATGTTCAGTCTTTTTGTGATGCTTTCTGAGCATTTGTAAGAGACATGGAGACAATAACAGATTCAAAGAGCTTTTCACACGTTTGATAATTTAGGCACGTCTGGTTGATCATTTATAAATATTCATTTTCACATTTTGCTTTCTTGCCAATAATAACTGTGTCCATTTGAGCCTGCAACCTGTCAGTTTAGTCTAATTCTGCTTTGCCTAAATAGCATTGCTTTACTATCAGCTGCTCTAAAGCTCACTAATTATCAATTTGTTTGTCTAATCCGAGCAACAAAAAAATCAATGTGTAAAATTTCCATTTTATGGGGAATTATGTCTAAGACTTTTTCTTGGCTAAAAGCTCATCTGAAACCTCAGATGGTATATTAGTGCTCTCAAAGTGGCATTAAGATTTCAAGAACTAGGCATAGACCCCATTGAAAAAAACAACCTTTTGCATTGGTTTTAAACTTTAAACCATGTACAGGATGAAGCATACAGCAAAGAGGCTCAACTGTGCTTTTGAAATATCCTCTAAACGTCTCACTCAAAAAATGTTTGTCTAATGCAAACATACGAGCATCATTACAGTTTTATCAAAGTAATCGTATTTTCTGATGTAGGCCTCATTGGTTTGAACCTTTAAGCACAGCAGATGTTTAAAATAAAACTGGTTTGCAACCACCGCTAAAGCAGTTACAACACTTGTGCTTTCCTTTTTTGAGCCAAATGTGCCAAGTGTGAAGCAAGCACATCTCTTACTCAAGCATGTGTCACGCTCGCTAAGACTTGGCCAGTGGGCGGTCAGCATGTCGAAGTCTGGTCTGAAATTTGAACAAAGTAACTGTTACATCAACAGTTACTCTGAAATAACTAATCTTTAGAGTCACTGAGTGTCCTGAGTTTTTCAGCTGCTTTATTAATCACACCTTTAGAAAAAAAAAATCAGGAAGAAGAGAGTTGAAAAATAACAAAAATAAAAAAAATGACTTTGCCACATAATGAATTTTGCCATCCTTGCATGTATTTCAGAAAATGATCTTGCATTTCATCAGTCATGCGTCTGGGAGTTATGATGTCATATAAAACTCATCCTTGCTTTATCTGGTCCTAGAGAAAAGCATGCAAATGCCACACCCTGTCTTAGAGGAAATAATCACAAATAAGATCCATCTGCTATTAACGCACGTCTCTGATGCAGACATATCATGTGGATAACTTGATAACCTTTGTTCCAAACGGACGATCCACCTCTCTTGTTTGCTGCAAAGCACATCTTTCACATTGTGCAACTGCTTGTCCGGTTAAAGTGAAACTCTTAAACCAAAACAAATGTCAAAGAGATGTTGTATGTCATGTTACTCTACAACAACACTACACCAATGGCCTAAGCTGTGCATTGTGTATACTGAAAAGGGCAGGTTTGACAAATTGACTTTTTTTTTCCTTCTTTTTTTCCCTGTTTACTCCTCAGTCAGTGAGTTTCATGTATTAAGCTTTCTCAATGGGAGCAGTAAAAGGCAAAAGCATACAGTGACTTTATTATTCAGGATTTGCTGAGAATAATTGTTGAACCTCCAAATATACTGACACTACATCCTAGTGGGTATTTTGAGTCTGTTCGTGGCTGCATATAAAGACTAAGTTTCCATTCATTTTCTTGAAACGATTTACTTATTTACTGAACAGCTGAAAAACAACAAAGTCAAGAGACAAGCTAAGACTTTACAAGCATATCAGTTTAATGCAAAGCCAATAGTTTGATTCCTAACATCAAACGAAATCTTCACCAGCAGCATTCGCTTCCTGTGAGCCACTGTTTGATTTGTTATAACTACGTCTGCATGTGTGATAGAGTGAGGAAACAAAACAGAGGGTGAGATGTCACAAAGTTCCCTCATTTATGCAGTGAACTTTGTTAATTAAATTTCTGAACTTATTTAGCAGCTGTTTTATTCTCAGACTCCAAACAACTTGATTATATACAAGAGAGACAGTGTTGACAATATACTGTCTGTATCTGCATTAAAGCACATCTAACTAAGATGGCTGAGGTTAATAAGATCATAGTGGTAAATAGATAATATACACTGTACCTCAAACTGTGGTGGATAATACAGAGAAGCAAACTACAGAACGACTGGAATGAAGCAAAATAGAGATATTAAGATATGTTTTTAACACATTAAAATACGAAAAGGGAATTATTATGTGTGTGAAAACAAAATAAGTCACTTTATTCAAATAAGAATAAACAAAGGCATCGCTGTTCATGGATAAACTGTAGATTGCCCCTTTTTCTTTCTTTTTTTCTTTTTTTCCATAAAGTGAATAGCCTTAAAATAGATAAAGACAAAAACAAGGTTGTATCTCATCAGTGGATGGCACATCCTGCACATGGAAGTTATTTATAGAACAACCTTTATTATAGCATAAAAAAGTGACAAAAATAATCAATTGATTTATTGTGTGAATGTGAGTTTATCTTCAAGTATGTTGTCTCTTACAATGTCCAAGCTTTATTGTACATGCTTGGACTGATTTATGCCTCCCCTCCTAATGGATGGATGGATGGATGGATGGATGAGGAATTTTTTTGACACAGTATTTTAACTCTCGGAAGTGTTATAAGAAGACAAACAAACAAAAGCTAGTGTATTCCATTGAGTTCTATTTAATCGGAATCATACAAATCATTTTCCACGCACGAGTAGCTTTGCCTCATGTTTCTACTTGTCCTTGTGAGCCTTGCAGTCCGTAAATACCTATAGGTACATAAACCACTGTAATGATATTGGACACTTTATTACCTTTTAACATGGTTAAAAATACAGAAAGGTCTTGGTTGATTATTCATTTTTAGTATAAACCATTTATGCCCCCCCCCCTTTAACTAATTACCTACACAAGTGACATGAACAACATTCAGCTTGGCCTTGGCTTTATTACAAAGCTCAAGTAAAAGAAGGTTTATAGCTGAACTGAATATTGTACATTTCGAACAGAATCACTGCCAGCAGGCATTATCTTGGAATCAACTTTGACATTTTTTCTTGGGCTTTGTCATTGCTTATGTTCCAGAAATCTTATTAAACTCAGCTGCACTGATTCAAAGAAACAGGATTGTACATGTTTCACTGTAAATAGAAAGTTAAGTTAAAGTTACAAACCAATTTAAAGTTTTTTTTGTGTGTGTGTGTGTGTGTGTGTGTGTAAATTACTGGAAATTTGGCCTATAATTCCCCTTACAGAGCCAAAACTCATATTCCAGGCCAGACTTTACTAATCCCAACTCATGGTGCAACCTGCCGCAACCCTTGCCCTTTTTGCAAAAGACGATGGGCAGCAGCAATTACAGAGTGGGGAAGATGACCCTCTTTTGGTTTACTAATGGGTTGCACTTTGAAGTTTGAAGGTGAGTGGTTTCTGTTCATTGAACTTCACATTAAAGGGGATTTTCATCCAGGCCCTAACAGCTTTCTTTCTTTCCCTCTCTTCTCCAGTCTGGTACTAAACATCCCAAGGGTGATCTAAAACAGCTGGGCTGAAGATAGTTCTTGAAAAATTGCACTTCATTTCTCAATGGACATGCCATTACCTAAAGCACGCCTTCTGAAAACAATCCAGGAAAGTTTTTTTTTTTTTTCTATTTGACTTTAACCATATGTACAGGCTGACAATATCTTCTAGCTCACTGTTTCACCACTTGTAGGCATTCAGCAGAATTTCATAAAAATCATGAAAAATAAAAGTTTGTTTTGTTGTATACATGTTACTGAAAGTGAGTGATTTATTGCTGTTCAGCCACATCGTGCAAAAAAAGAACTGCTGCCTAAAATTTGTGCGACAACATTTTTAGGTTACCTCTTCAAACTCCAGAACTTCACACCTATGTTCCTATGCATATGTACAGACCTCAACACACACACACACTCAAAGTATTAAAAGTTGAAATATTCTAAGCCACACCTTATGAGTCTTTGAATAAGATGATGGACAAACAAGCCCTCAAATGAGGCTTAAAACTGCCACATGTGATAGAAGGTGGAAGAGAACAATAACAGATGATGAGGAATGAGATCCACATGATGTTTGGGGGAGTAGGTAGTCTAGGGGTTAATGCTGTGTGCTTTGGTCTGAGAAACCCAAGTTCAAATCCCTGACGTGGCACTCAGCTGAACCACTACAGGCCACAAGGTCCTCAATCCCCACCAACTGGACCCTGGGTGCTGTAATTGGCAGCCCAATGCCCTCAGGTAAACTTGAGGTGGGTTAAAAGCAGAGTTGAATATCCCAAATGGGACTAATAAAGAATGAATTCTAATCATTATCATTATGATGATTTAGATTTGGAGGATTAGCTATCATCCATCAACTAGGTCTGCACAATGTATTAAATCTTTACTCTTATCACAATTCCAACATCTATACTGCAAAAGCTTGTTAGGGTTACAAGAAGACTGGAACGCACCCGCAGCAACAGCTGGCTACTGGACTGGGTTCTTTGCTTCTGCTAGCTCTAGCTTTACCCTTAGCTTGATTACTGGCCTCAAATGCTGCAGACTCAGTTTGTGGTGTTTTTTATATTTTTCTAAAATGGCACACGAGTTTTGTTGTATTGAACGTTTTAGTTGTGGCCCCACTGCAACTTATTTCAACCTTGCATGAATTAATTGTGACACTTTGCTCTTTTCTTATCCACCTTATTCCTAGCCCCCATGAGCCCTTGCGTAAAATATGCCACCGATTTCTGGTTCGACCGGAACCGGTGTTTATTTAAATGCCAGATGTTCGCTCCAATTTATACAAGCTTTTTAGGTAAAACATGTGAGAACATCAGTTGTCAGCTCAGACAGGACAATGATACAATCCCTCTGCTTAGAGCAAGAGAGCGGTGGGAGGAGGATATGAAAATCTGGCCAAAAATACCATACAGTAGCATTTCCAGGTACTCTTTTAGCTCTGTGGCATTTTACTGTGAAGCAAAGAACAATCATAAAAGCTCAGAGGCTTATCAGTACCTACATAATAATAATAACAGTAATAACAATAAAACATTTTATTTGACAGGCGCCTTATTAGAGCACCCAAGGACACTGTACAAAGCAGACAAAACATTAAAAATGGTGAGCTAAAACAAAAAAAACACAAACCATAACAGGTACCACAGAAAACATCATTGGATTGGTGCGTATGGACTTAGGTGGAGTAAAACTGTCTGTACAGAAGAGTTTTGAGTCTGCATTTGAATAGGGCTGCAACGATTAATCAATCAATCGACTAATCGTCAACTATCAAAATAGTGGCAGTGGCTCAGGTGGTAGAGCAGGTTGGCCAATGATCGAAGGATCGACGGTTCAAATCCCAATCCAGTCATCTGTTGTTCTGTCCTTAACCCTCCTTGTCAGTGGGGGCACCACTGGTGTATGAATGTGTGTGAATGTTCTGGTGGTGATCTGAGGAGCCGTAGGCACAAAATGGCTGCCATGCTTCCGTCAGTCTGCCCCAGGGCAGCTGTGGCTGCATATGTAGCTTACCATCACCAAGTATGAATGAGGAGGGAAAGAATAATCAAACTACTGTGAGCAATTTGAAATCCTTGAAAAGCGCGCTATAAATCTAATCCATTATTATTTTTACAATTTAATACTGTAATCGACTCATTGTTAATTGTTTATAAGCTTTATTTTTTTCCTTTAAAATATATATATATATATATATATATATATATATAATTTGCCACTGTACCTTCCACTGCCTTGTCTGTCTTTCTGTCAACTCAGCTTTTCTTGAATAGCTAGTTTATAGACTTAAATAAACACACACACTACCAGTCAAAAGTGTGGACACACTTTCAAATTAGATTCAATGAGAATTTGTCCAAACTTTTGACTGGTACTTTAGATATGCTACAATGTTCCCATGATCCGATTAGTGGACTAATCGACAAAATAATCATTTGTCACAGCCTTAGATTTTAACAGAAAAAAAATGAGTCCACCGCACGGAGATAGGGAGGAAGAGAATCCCAGAGATGGGGAGCAGAGTAATACGTAGCAATAAGGATTGTTGTGCTTTGTTCAAAGAGGTGGGATGTGATCTTATTTACTTAAAATCAGATTTTTTTTTAGTCCTAAAATGCAAAATGCAAGTGGCAGTCTGGAGCCCTGCAACCCCTGCAACCACACTCTCTCTTAGACCGAGGTGCATGTTCTACACATCGCTCTTGTAGCCACAAATTTAACTTTCTCTGGTTGTTAGCACAACCACGAACAGCACAAAATGTTCCACACCATGCAAGTAAATTCTCCTGGGGCAATTTGCTTAGAAATGTAATAAATACTCCTGTTGTTATGTTAGACTAAACCACTACCAGAAACGACAACTTACGCTCTGAATTAAGGGGTTAACCACTATTTCTGGCATCTCACAGGAAGTTGAACACATAATCGTTTCTACATTCGCTACCTCAGGAATAATGTGGATACTGCATAGTAGACAGTAGGGATGGGCGATATGGACTAAAAAAATGTATCATGATAATTTCTCTTATTTATCACGGTAACGATAAGTGACGATAAAAACTATCAGCAAAATATTTTGAATTATAAATCTGTCACTAAATTCTGTCTTGAAAGCCCTAAAAAATACTAGAAGCCACTAAACTATATCAATTAAGTTCAAGTAGTGCACCTGTATTGCAAAACTGTAGTGACACCAATCAAACAAGTCTGAAATATGAGAGACCAAATCCCACAAAGAAATTTATGCAAATATAAATGTACTTAATACTATTTATTAACAAATAAAAAGTAAATTAGCAGCAAAAAGAAATAAATAAAACTGCTCTGTATGATGACGTAACTGGCTTTGCAAACATAGAATTGAATTAACTAGATCGTTGTAAATGTATTGCTGTGTATGATAAAAATGACTGGATCAGTCTCATTCATCCAATATCTGATTCAGCTAATAAGCCAATACTGGTGCATCTCTATTGTACCACAATTCATTCTGTTATTGCACAATACAACAACTATATCATAAATATTCAACAACTCAATATTCCATTTTTTCCTAACATAATGTAGCCTTACCATTGACTATGCATATTACACTGATTGGCCCACATCTCTTTCAGGCTTGTTGGCCATAAACACCAATGTCAACTGATCTCAAGTCAGTATATTTGGTTTATCAAGAATGTGCTTAACCCGCTGGAGAGGCTTTATTAGTCCAAAGCAAAGCTCATCTATTTAACTCTTCTTTATCATTTTATCTAAGCCTGGTATAAACTGATTGATGTATTCATTACAAACATGCTAAGGCATGCTTGTAATGAATACAGGCATAAAAGTTGTTAGTGATGGCTTTAATTCAAAAATCCTTTCCTCCCAATAGGAACTTAAAAGAGACTCTACAAGATAAACACATCTGAAAACCCTTCAAAACTGAAATCACTGCTGGAAAAGAATCCCTGAGAAATGGAAAAGAAAATTATAGGCTTTCACTCACACATTTAAATGTTATATGCACAAAAAGTGCCAGGAGTTGGCCTTACGTATAAACAACCAACATTTTACAGTCTTTGCATCACTCATTGATCCATGACTGAGCATTAAATGCCGAAAAATATGATACTGTAGTTTCGATTTCACTTTCACAGAGTTTAAGTCAGTCAACAGAACTCCTCACACCCCCTAAGACTCGGAGGCTGCTGCACTCCCGCACTTAATCCAAAATCATTTATTCTGCTTATTGATCCGCTGTGGAAAGGTGGACTCTTTCACTCATGACCAAGACCGATAAAGAAAGGCTGATCCTGGCCTGACACCTCCCTGACAAATTGGACGGGTTCAGAGTGCTGAATAGTCACGCCCACTACAAAGTAAAAATTGTGCTTGGCTCACCTAAGGAATGTGGGGGAGATCCACCCTGATGCTTGTCACAGCACTTTGCAGTCCTGCTACCCAACTCGCTTCCCACATGCATGCAGCCACACAGAACATGTCCAGCAATATCCTTACAGCCTCATCCGGTCTGAGGCAGATGCTAAAAAACGCCGGAATAAGGACTTAAAATGATAAATATAAAGAGATATATGTATGGAGTTATCATGATGATACATGAAAGAAACGTTTCTCTTTTCACCATCCAACTGCAGCATTTTACTAATTCCCACTATGAAAACTAGGCTGCTAGGTAATTACACTGTGGAAGTTAACTAGAACAGGAAATAATGAAATGTGGGCCTTCACAGTAAAATGTTGAATATTTCTTCAAAGATGAAGAACTCCATCATGCTCGGCTTTAAACTGTTTGTACAGAAAGAAAATTTAACATGCAGTACACAGTAGGCATGTTTTAATGTCGTTCAGTATCATTGATATAGAAAAGAAAAACCTCTCTGACAGCATGACACCAGGGGACACAGCTGAAGTTAGGAAGTGAAATATCTGAGCCCTGGCATTGTTTCTGTTATGGGTTTCAGATGTTGGCAACCAGTACATCACAACTGGAAAAAGGGACTGAGCTGAGCTCTTGCAGATGGAGAATCCTATTTTTTAGATCAATTCTGCATGGCTAAAGTAAAATAGTCAAATATAAATATATATATATATATATATATATATATATATATATATATATATATATATATATATACAGTATATATATATATTATTCTTTTTATTTTACTTTACTTAGAATAATTGCACACCATGGCTACTTGAAATCTTGAAGTCATGAGAATCTTCAAAAAGTGGTTCCACCTTCTGTCAGCCTGTAGTTTTGCCTCCAGCAAGTGAAATATAACTTGATCTGCTTATGATCAGCAGACAAGTGTTGAAGACTATTCCACTGCTTTGCCTTTAGGAATTTCAGTGCTGCTTCCACAGTATGTTTTGGGTCATTCTCCACCTGTGCTAAGCACTGCCTAATCACATTTGCTGAATTTAGCTGATTCTAAGCAGACTGTATATCCTTGTGTACCTCAGAATTCATCAGCTTCCTGTCACATCATCAATAAACACTAGTGTTTAAGTACTGATTGCCTGCTGGTGGTTTGAGTCAGACAGTTTTCAGCTTGATCAGCTGTGACCAGTGGCCGGCAAATCAGGCTCAATGGTCACAATCATTGGCTGTATATTTGGTTTGTTTTTTGTTGGTCAACTAATGGGGATGGACACTTGCATGCGAAAACTTCATCGCTTGAAGCCAAGAGGACTCAAAACTCTCAGTTCGCAATATCTGGAAGGAAAAAAATGAACAAGAGAAACAACTACCAAAAGAATTGGGACAACCAACATAGTCTGATGTTAAAAATAGTGTGCACTGCTAAACATGACCAATTTTACGAAACTAAAAAAAAAAGAGAGAAATAGGCAAAGCAGCTAAGATTAATCAGAACAGATGATTTTACATTTTTATCAGTAATGATTTTTTTTAGAAGGATTAAAGTTATCTCAAAAAAAGACAATGACTTGAAGCTGGATTTCTGTAAATGTGTCTCATTTTGAAGTCTACGCATTTCAAAGTGCAGATTAATCGGCGGCATACGTCACAGCAGTGTCAAGCGCTGCCCCACTTCTACAAATTCACCCTACAAACAAAAGCTACTGGCAGTGCATCCTTCACGGCCTCGTCTGTCCCCCCAGAATTCATTGCGCACAAGATGGGAGGGAAAAATCAGCTGAGCTACATGTGCAATATTCAAATACATTTATGGATCTTAAGTGTTTAATGAAGTGTTAGGAGCAACAGATACGTAGTCGGAAAAATGTATTTGTTTGATATTCAGGTGATAACGACCAGTTAATGGGGTGTTAACATTCCAGTAATGACAGATAAATGAAAAGGAATAAAATGGCCGGCTCTGTTTAGTTTTTACAACGTATCTGAAGGAATAAGCGGGAAGAATGCAGTCACTAGATAGTTGTGGAGTCTGCAGTTGCTGGGCAACAGGACTTATAATGGGAAATACTCAGCTAGGATGTCCCACTTCACCTGCCTACTGTTTCAGAAGGCTTCTTCAGAGTGCGCAGACTACACAGCACTCAGTTCCCTACATCGTCCACACAAGTGTGCAGACTTCCAAATGAGTAGGACTGGGACAATGCATCGACATACAGTAATTGATGACATAAATACGTTGACGCAAATTTCGTGCGTCAACTGGTGGTGAATGACTTCATAACGACGGCATCCTCCAAGGGAAGGAGCTGCGCCTCTAGAAGCAGCAGCTCTGAACAATGATCGGCTATCAGCTGTTAAAGAAATGTCTGACACACTCCCGGCAGAATGGCGCTGGCTCCCGCTGCGAGTTAATGCATCACGGTCAGAGCGAAAGTGCAGCACAGCCGGTGTACTGTCTAAATGTGTTAACATGTCAAATGGGGAGCACATAGACCTGTTATGAATGTGAAGCGGCCATAGATACAATAAACTTCATGAATAAGTATTCTTTAGTCACAAATCTAGCAACCTGCAATCTAAAAATCTGCTTCTTTCAAAGAGAAAATGCTATTTTTTTACAGTGTGAGTAACAATTTATAACAGTCTCTCAGTGTTTGTTCTTATTTGCAGTGGTTCTCAGATTGCAGTAATTATGGCCTTCCATTTTGTTTTTGGCTCTATCATGATTCATTTTGTGGTCAGTGCATTTCACTTTAGTACTTTTTAAATTATGTTTGGAGAAAGAGAGACATACAATATTATTTAATCATTTTATGTTGAAGCTACATTACATTAGCTATTTATACAGATATTTATTATTTCACACTCAGTAGGCTATTATTCTTTGAGATTTAATGCTGCCATATTACTTTTTCGCATTATTTCCTAATATCTGCTCTGTTCTCCTAAAAAAGCACCTTGAAAATGTTTTGTTACAAAAAGCAGACCCATAATGCTGCTTTTTGTCTTTCATTTTAAGAAAAGTTTTATAGTAGATGACTCCTCTTTTACATTTTCTTTCCCCTGTACTGCAGACATATATGCCCAGCCCGGTCTCTTCTTGAATGCACTTACTTGTAGTGTTTATAAGAAAACTGGAACAGACATACCGAAATTGGCAGGTCAGCCTTAAAGGGGTAGTGGTTACTATTAGCTTGCGCTAGCATAAGCATTGGTGACCTCCTACAACTAGAATAACGAGATGAGGTATATCCAAATTGTCTCAGGTGATAAACATTCTAACATTTTCTTCCCATCATGTTAGCTGTTCTTAGGTTCATCTGTCCATCAAATACTCTGCCAGTGTTCAAATATTTACTCATCTGAACATTATCTGGATTTCTTAAATCAGTCTTTTGACAAACTATCAGCTACTGACAGACAAATCAAAGACCAAAAAAAACACAGAATTGTACCATTAAGATATATAATAAGAGCTAGATGATGTGTTATCTTTGTGGACAGTTTAATAATCATTTTGTCAAGAAAACCCATAAAATAAATTCCAAACATGCATGCACCATTTATAGCAGACATACTTCAGACAGCACATCATAAAACTTTATTATCTGCTACTTTTTGCCACACACATTGTGTGAATAAGCTTTAGTCAAAAGTCATGACCCAGTGGGATTACCAAACACCAGTGTGTGGTCTTATTAAAGCTCAAACTATAAGGCGATAGTCCTGTTCCATGTTCTTAGCTGAAAAACTAATGTGCACAAAACATGAGCTGACACTAAAAACGAAACGTTCCTATAATCTTTTGACTATTTTCAGCAGCATTTTTTTCCCTGGCAGAGCCACAGTCTGAATTCTGACACGAGCTTTATTAAAAGCAGGGAAATCACTGCTTAAGCCGGTAATTATAATTTTACATGCTGCTTTCAGTAAATGATAGACTTTTAACTTGTCTGAGAACATTCAGAATCAATGTTTCCAGAGTTTTGTGAACAGAAGCAGACATTGATTTGAAGGATTAAGGGAGTGAAAAAAACAAGCACTGTTGTGTGTGAAAAGAGGCTATTTTTACCTGTGATCAGTCTTTGTGTTGGTCTTTTGTCTGTGTGAGGTGTTGAAATACTTTTCCATTTCATTCTGATGTACAAAGGCAGAGTTGATAAGCCTGAAGTCACCTTGAGAATCTAGAACTGGGCCTGAAGCACAGCACACCACTAGCTATTGTATTTTAGTCGCGCACTTTGAACAAGTCATATGATTTTTTTTGTGTATTTTAAAGGTGAAAATCAGATTCAAAGACTTCGGTAAACAACAATAATGCACTCATTTAGTTTCTGTTGGAAAGCTTACATGGGTGTGTGTTGGCTTAAACACACTCTACCCTGCTGCCTTCCTCATCTCATGGCTTTAATAAAGATCTTGGTGAAAGCTTCCTCTGAGTGTGTCCTTGCAGTCCTATAACTGTCCCTCTGGTGCCCTCCCATTAAGTCAGGCATGAAATGCAGGCAGGACAACAGAGGTCTGACAACAGCACAAGATAAATTGCACTTTACCCATTAAATTGTCACCATAAGAGAAAAATTACCTCTCCCTCAAATATTAAGGGGATTAAGAAACATCTGTACTGACAATGAAAAAAATGGATTGCCCAGTTAAGTTCTACAATCCAACTAAAAAAAAAGGAGGGAAAAAGGGATTAAGCAGCATCCCATGTTAAGTTTCCTTATGCATGACGTGTTGTTCATTGAGTCACTTTGATTCCTTTGGTTATCATGGCTGGCTATCTGACAGAGGTCTGACCTATCTTCACTGATTGAAGATTGTGCCATTTAAAAAGCAGAGTGAAGGGCACCAGGGAGGTAGGTCACAAGTCATTGTTATTAAAAGTCACCCGAACATCAGCCATAGCCTTCAGTGGCCGGTAAATGTAATGAGCTTTTAGATAAATTGCTGTCGTCAAAATGCATCTTCCATTAATAGGCATCAAACTGTTAGCAAACAAAATCTCTACCTCTCCGTGCAGGAAAGTGGCAACATGTTCGTTTTCAGAAGTTTAATTTGAGAGAAAGATAAAGATAAACAAGCAATCAACTTAATCTTTTATTTTGTCCTCAAGGGTAAGAAATAAAATCAAATAAAGTATCATTTTGCAATTCATCATCTCCATTTCTACCAAGATTCACTTGAACCAAAATCTACCAGAAATCATGCCTACAGCCAAAGAAGCAGCCTTCTGTTAGTCTCCTTCATTTTGATCACAAAACAGCATAGAGAACAAATATTCAAGCCAATCGAAATTCACAAACATTCCAGTAAATTAAGACATTTCTACATCAGCAGATTGTGTTTCACAAACTTCTTCAAGCCTGTTAAACATTGTCTTTGCCCAAAATGAACAGCAGCCACCAATCTAAATACTAATCATGATTCACCAAAAGCAAACAATCACACAGCCACTCCAGATGGCTGTCCATTTGCCTAAAAGCCTTTAATTGTGCAACCATTATAATAAGAGTGGAACTGAAATTAAGATGCATCAAATTCATTAAAACTGCCTCTCTGTTCAGACACAAAAGCATCTTACATTTCCATACACTGGCTGCAATCATGTGCTTTGTCCAGGCATGACAGGCAGAATCCCAAACAATGTGTGAGAGTCAGCACCAGCAACCAACCAGAGGGTGTGATGTATTGCACACTGACTTGGAACAATGTGGTCTGTTTTACCTGAAGGTGAATGTTTCTACCACATCAATTTGTTTCAGTGGCACTCTGTGACATCTCCAATAGAGTGTTTGTTCCCAGCTATCACTGAAGACACCAGCTGTCTTTAAGAAATGGCAAAAGGTGGACAGCATGCTTCTTCAGACGAGCAAAAAAAAGAAAGATTTTTAATGATAAAAATGCAGGTTGCCTTTATGACATGAAGTCAGAACGCTTTGGGACCCAGTCACCCTGATGTTCATGACCATTCATGTACCACCTCTTTACTGAGGATTAGGTTACAGTTGTTCTCTGCTTAGAAACAGATGGACAAAAATCCCTTTATAATGCCATAAATTTAGCCGGGATGTGATTAATTGAGCAACCATTGGGGTGTATTTTTAACTCGCTGAGCCTTGAAACAAGTCGACCCACAGCACCACGGCTCCTGCTTCTCCTCCACATTCATTACTCCAGCCTACCAGGGAGTATTATGTCTTGTAACGGCTGACTCTGAGTTGACACTGTGGCTTAGGGAACCTTAGAAACTCTGCTCCAGGCACACTCCTTGTGTAGACTGAGGTCTGTCTGACATGTGTGACTCCTGAGGCAAGCATGTAGTTAAATGGGTAGAGACAAGGAAGATGGCATGACCCAGTTCCATTAGGGCTTCTATATGCTGCTTTCTTCACAGAAAATCCCACAGGTAACTGTTCTGTGCTGTTCTTGGACAAATACAGCAGAAAAGAGCTTCAAAATTCCTATCACCCAGAGACATAGAAGGGCAAAGGAGGGGGGGATGTGGAATGATTTAAATGCTGATCCAGTTGTGCAGGTCAATCTATAAGCTTTCAAGAATTCCCTCTCTACATAAGGCAATCTGACAGTTAATGGTAAAACTCTAAATTGGACTTGTAATGCCCAATTGACCTTTCTGTGATGTCATCCTCGTCAATAACGGCACAGCTACAACAGGAGGCTCTCTGTCTCCTCCTCTAAGTGATAGCATCTTGGTCTGTCTACCCACATGCAAGAAATCTTTCCATTTATCTGTTTCCTCTTGATTTTGTTTGTTAAAGAAGAACTGACGTCCTGTCCGTACTGGTCTAGGGCGTTAAACCCCGACGCTCAGCTTTGAGCTTATCCAGCTGAAGCATCACAGAGGAGCGAGGCATGCAGCTGATGATGATTACTGAGGGCGCGTAGAAATACATACATTTATATTAACTGTGCGCACACAATACACGGAAAATATCAAAGAGAATTTTACGCATGAGCAAATAATTATAATGATTATAGTAATAATAATAATCCGTCAGATAGACTCAAACAAGTGTCCGATAAACACAAGTAAACCCATTAACTGAGTCGTGAACGCACCACATACTGTCAAAGCGTGCATAAGCTGCTCAGTCCTGCAAACAATAGACTCACTGTTGATATTTAGCGAAGGCATTCTGTCAGATTTACTATTTTAAATATTCACTTTCATCACTCTCAGAAGGATACGTGGAGATGTCCCGACTGCCACTGATCGATGTGTATATTCTTGCGCTACTGGAGTAAAATTACGACTATAATAGTGACACACTGTCACTTTTTCACTCACCGTTCACATGCTGCGGGACAGCGGCACTCAACCCCATCGCGATGAAAAAGAGTAGCGGCCCCATCCTCGAACAACAATCAGGTGTGACTTCCAAGGTTACAGAAATGTGCTTTAAAAAAAACAAAACAATCAGACGGACAAAAGTTCTCCTTCCTCCGCTCTCGCCAGGCTGTAGGATTGCCCTGGGAGATGCTGCTGTATGTCCTCTCAGGTAAAGTACCTCCTAAGTGATGAAGTCGGCAGGCAGACACAGTCGCCTTTTGGATTTCGTCGAGCAGGCACAAGTGAACTGTACCTGCCGTCTGCTCCTCTGCTGATGCCTTCCCGATCCTACCGCAGTGGTGCGATGTAGTGGAGGGAGCGACGTGCGCGCTCAGTGCTCCCGGACATCTACTGTCAAACCTCCCGGAGCGAAAACAGTATCCACTTCCGGTCTGTGGTTACAAAAATAAAACTAAATGTTTGCTTTTATTTTTAAATATGATGTAAACTGTTTGTAGTGCAGAAAAAGTTGTGAGCAAAATGTGTGCTGGTTAAATATGCTGATGTAACTGATGAGTGCTTTCACTATTTTTTGTTTGCCCATTTTTGGCTGAAAAAAGGCTAATTCCAAAATAAAATTTCTAGTGTATTTTTCTGCTCAACACATATTAAACATTCTGTTGGAAACTAATTCTTTGTCAGGTGTTTCTCCCATATTGTTCACATGAATGTTATGTGTTTGTTTTTCTTTTCTTTGTTTTAAATCTAACACAGACAGCTGCGACCCTGCTGAAAAAATAGCTTGACCAGCTAAAGAACCAGCTAAAATGTGTCTGTGTCTCACCTTAGACCAGCGAGCTAGGTGGTTTCTAGACCATCTAGCTACAAAGCGTTTTTGGAGTCAAAAAACACACTTGACACCCAAAGTTGGACGCTGGTCCACATCAAATTGACATCCACAGACAAAACGCTCTTGGCGCACATCAAGAGCGTCTAGAGTGTGGTTGTGGACCCGGTGTGTGTTTTTGTACAATGGCGGATTAAGCTTTTTGGCTGTAGCCTATTTGCTCCACCATGCCAGAGAACAACGTCAGGCATCTCTGAACTGTGTCTCAGAGGTGTTCTGAGTTTGATGAGTTCCATCATTTACCCCAGAAGCTACGTGCTGACGATGGATGCTGTCGCTGCTTTAGTTTGATCAAAAAGAGAGAGAGAGAAAAAAAAAAAACTTCCGTCTGGTCCCACAGATCACAGTTTATCCTCCACTGTCTTGGTAGAGATGGGTTCTTCTTGGCCATACAGGCAATATAATAAATTGATCCGTTATTTATTTTTTATTTTTATTCATATATTTTTTTGCATTCATATGGGGCCGTTGAGAAAATTCTCAATGCATTAGTTGTGCGTGACCATTTTTATTATAAATAATAATAATAATAATAATAATTATTATTATTATTATTATTATTATTATTATTATTATTATTATTACTATTGTCCGGGTGAAGTCATCAGAAGTGCCCTGAAAAATTGATTCTAATCTGATGCTTTCCATCAGTCCGAAATGATGATCGATTGCTCGCCAAATCCTTCTAAAAACCTTTGGTTTACAATGAAATTGAAACCTGTTGCACTGACAGATTAACAAACAAGTCCCTTTGAAATTCCTGGAAACAGCTTGAGTCATGCCAATGGCATAAGCGGTGTGGTTAAATGCTTGAAACAATGTTGGTAAAACTTCTTGTTCATAAGATCGAGGAGAAATCAAGCAAATGGGCTCGAATGTAGTAGTTTTAAATGGTGAGCGGAGATCTCCAGCAGCTGCTCCCCCATGTGGCCCCATGACAAAGAATCCTTCAAAAATTCATGGATCCAAACTGTGATCCAGAGCAACACCAAAGTTTCATCAGTTCTTTTTTGCACTATTATCAACATTCCCTGAACATTTAATCCAAATTTGTTAGTACATTTTGAATTGTTTTGCTGACAGATAGACGGAGAGACAGGTGGACCACCATGGGGGATTACTTTACCTCCACCATTCCTTGGCGGAGGTAAAAATTTATATAACACACTGCTTTTATGAAGAAATTGTTGACCACAATTTTGTACCACAGGTCAGATAAACTGCAGATGCTACTGTAGTTAACTGGACGTCCTTTCAGTGTCTTCAGCAAGCTAACTGGCAATAATCTGTTGATGAAAATAATTTAATGAGATAATCTGATTTTTTTGAGGAAGAACTCTTTATTTGTCTGTACATATCTTGAGGAGATGAGCCAAAATTAGTCTTCTGCTTTTGACTCATCACTAGTTAGGAGCAGTGGGCTGCCAGTGCCTGGGGAGCAGTTGGGGAGCTGGGCCTTGCTCAGGGACCCACAGTGATTTACCTTCCTTGCCTGTCTGGGCTGAACTTGGCCTTCCATTCCGAGGTCCTCCTCACTAACTTCTTGGCCAGAGTTACATAAGTTGGTCCTATGTGAGCCACAATCCTGCAGATTTTCCATATTTCCCTGCTCCAGGACACTTGACTCAAATTAAATGGATCCAACAGCCAATGAAGTTCTGCACCTTGACTTATTAATATGAGTCAGGTGTGTCTGAGCAGGTAAACATGAGAAATTTGCAGCATTGCGGCTCTTGTTGGACTGACTTGAGTAAGCCTGCTCTAGGCCACCACCCTCATGTTACAGTGGTTGAAGAAAAGTTGAATGACCTTTTTACCTGAAGTCAATTGCCTGCATTAGACCATAAATGATCTGGAACCAGAAAGTTTGAAAAGCAGCCAAGAGTACTGCCACATTTAAGCAGAGCTCTGGACTGGGACAGCAGAAAGACCCAGATAAAGAAAATCAATCTTCATTGCATCAATAATATTTTCAGGGATTTATCTTACTATCAGACAACATCCCTTTCTATCTGCCAATGCAGTCATTGTATTATTCTCTTCAGAGACACACGTAGGTTCTCAACAAAACCATTCATTTATACTCAGGACAGGATTTTATCTAAAGCTGCCTCAAAGCATAGGTTTGCATCACAAGTCAAATAATTGGCAGAACACAGAACTCTCATAGTGATGACTAAAACCAAACTGCATATATGACTGATTATTTGGTTTGTTAATATTGCCCCCTCATGTCACATAGCTTATTATTGGTATTAATTTGGTCTGATTTTACAGTTTAAAAAGTACAAGTGAATTTCAACAATGTCCTTACATGGCAAAAAGAAGAAAGAAAGAAAAATACATACCAACACTGGCAGAACCCATGAGGTACTAATCACCCACAGGTATAAATCCTCACAACAGTCTAGGTTATTTGCGTAGGTGACATCAAAGGCTTTGCATTGATTTAATGCAGTCATAAATCAAGCCTTTGCCGCATACAACACCTGATATGAATGTCCCAAGATATGTTGCCTAAATACACGTCACAGCTAATCAGAGGACAACAATTGGACCTGGTCTGCTCAATAAGGCATTTAGGTACAGCATATTGATGTGCTAAAAGATAATGCTTGTACTGTATGACACAAAAAATTGCATTTAATGGTGAATAATTGTATCTGGCTGTGCTCATTGACCAATCTTGCACCTGTGGAATTATATGCCATTTTCTCCTTCCAATAGTTCTGCCATTTTCTGTATAAACTTAAATCAATTCAGTTGTTGCACACATCTCTGAAATCTGTCTCCTCTTCTATACTGCAGTCATCTTAATGAACACGTAAAATTCCAGTTACAGTATGGGCTATACATGTACTTTGAAGGTTGGTGTTACATCAACTAACCAGTGATTTGTCTTTGCTTTTGTTTTGTGTTTTTGCTGAAAAAAAGAAGAAGAAGAAGAAAAGATCATAGAAACCTAGGAGAGGGTTCCTTTTATATTCTGGCAGTCAAAAGTTTCACCGACAAACCATTGCACAGATACACTTCCAATGACACAGATTAGTTAAGTCTAAGCTATGGAACGTTATATGCTATGTATTCATACAACATGAAAGCATGAATCTGGCTTGAACTGTTTGAGGTAATAGCTCCTCACTATAGACAATTCCTCCATCACTCTGCTGTTCAGGTTTGCCCGGTAGTGAATTAAGTAATTTAAAGTAGTTTTTCTTTTGTCTTTTTGACTTTATATATGCAGATAACATAGAGGCATTCATCGAGATATTCTGATCCAATCGGATATTGATATAATACTATGTGCAGTAACCACTCAACAAAATTCCTAAGTATATTTATTTATGAGTTGTAGACAGAAACAGTGTCCAAAAAAAATAAAATAAAATAAAATAAAATAAAAAAGTATTTTTTTGTGTTTTCTGTGATATTATTTGTTATTGGAGAAACAAACAGTATTAAGTGTAATAGCATGTGATGACACAATATCAAAGCAGTACAATAACTTTAATAGTCCACATCAGACAAAGTTTCAATTTCCTTTTACTTTTTAGAATTAAATTGCTTTCATGTGTTCCTTCTTCAAAATGCGGCATTTTAGTTTTGATACTTAAAAGTGGTTAGATTTAAATGTTACCAAATGTATGTTTTGGGTTATAAAAATATACTTGGCTAGGGCGGACACACACTCACACTCTTATATTGTAAAATCACATAAAACAACAACCTGCACATCTGATTTCTGACTGAAACTGTCATTTTGGGCATGCAGACAAAACGACACAAACTACACATTCTTTTTATTGTTACGCTGGCCTGCATGTGATGGTCACTAAAACATTTTTACAACTTCCATTCAACATTGATGTCAAGGTTATCAAAGGCAAAGAGGTTGGGCACTTAAACGTGGTTAATATGACTCTATGAATGACATTAGCACCACTGCATGCAATTTTATGGCTTACACCAGTTTCACAGTTGAAAAGTCATTTAAAATACATCAAGAGTGGAAACATGGTCTGATGATCTCACTGAAACATCAACTTTAATGACCAACTTGGGATTTCACATTCATCCATGAACACTGTGGTGACAATGAACTAATGAAACTTTACTGCTGTAGATATCTCACTGAGCTGTGACATTTTCAAAATTAGATTATTTTGCAGAAGGATAGTACCACGCTGATGCCTGTGATTCCTGTGCCACGTGTGATATTTCAGCCACCTCTGATTGGAGTTTGATGAATCTGGGTTGGCTTACATTAATCTGACACTTACTGTACACTGTGGCAATTTCCACACCACACTGATTCGTGAGAACCCACCCACTCTGTATAAACTGCAATCTGAATTGTTAATGATGAATTAAGGAGTGAAAAAAATACTTATTTTACAAAGAATATTGGACATTTTCTCTATTTTCAAACATATGTTACAGTACACTTAAAAATAGTCAATTTTCTGATGTTTTCCTCATTAAAATTTCACAAGGTCAATAACTGACTATCATAGTTTTAGGGAACATACAGTCATCTTTTAAAATTGTATATTTAAGAACAGATTTATATTTCTACATACTATAGACACATTTGTCCACAGCTGAGGACGTAAAGACATTAAGGTGATGACTTCATCCAACATCCTAGTTATCAGTGTGACCTTGAAGTGGTTCCAAGCTTCCCATCATGAATCATTTAAGATATCAAGTATCCTGTGGTTTAATGTAGATAGAAACCTATAACTGTATGCACTTGGTCAAGACTAATAAATCATCTGCTGCAGCCATAAAAAAAAAGTCTGCTATCATGTTAATGGGATGCTGCACACTATTCCAACACTCACAGTACCTCCCACTCTTTTAGCTTCCATCACACAATTCTTGAAGAAATATGTTGTATGTTGTTAAAAAAAATACAACCAAGAACATATGAATCAAAACCACAGTATTAAAATTTCCTGAACAGTACTGGTTACAATATATACATTTATTTATTATATTGTTTCCTATATTTGCATAAGACTGAAAAAGATTTTATTTTAAATGTTATTTAAATGTTTTATTTTTCTTTTCTTATTTTTTATGTGTCATTCAATCAGGATATCAATAGAGTTTGCGGTTGTTTTCATGAATGAGTTTAATCTGTCAGAGATGATCAAAGAAGCTTGGCCACTGGCACTGGGATAAACTGGTACATCTGTACACTGAGTGCAGGCTCTTTGACCTCCTTAGCGTCAATCGCACTTTATACACTGAATGAATGCAGAAGCTGCAAATCTTGGCCACCGTGAGACCTTCTGCGAACTCTTCATGTCCCTTTTGCCTTTGTTCTTCCTATAGCTTGTCAGGAGGTTGGGTTCAGACCAGTGAATCTTCCTCAGCACACATCTATCCTCATTTAGACCATGGGGATCCATTAAGGATGAGCAACGGGCTGGAAAACACAGTGACCTTCTGATATTTTACACATTTAATGCTGTTTTTAGAGCTAGGAATGTTTTTACGTCTGTAGCTGGAGGGGAGTGGCAGTTGCATTCTGCAGGACAATAATTCCTACCTTGTTGGGCACAAAAAAAGAGAAAAAAGTACCCTTTTATCCACACCTATGGGAGCTATAGTACCTTGAGAATAAGGAGAAATAAGGCCTGATTGAAACTTAATAGATGAAGAGTCTACAAACTCAGGCTTTGCATGTAATATCAGCTTGAGGATTTAGTATCAATCATGCCCTCAGCATTTCTATAACCACAATTTTAATGAGGACAACCTCTTTAAAAGTGGATGGAGGGATAACTCCTTTTTTTCTGCCTTGCCTGTGTGTGTTTCTAACAGTCTGCTCCCTCTTCTTTCCTATTTCCCCTGTCTCTCGCGAGGGGGGAAAGAGCTTTTCATATCCACTCACTCCCTCTCTCATCTCCCATGTCTCCAGGTTCTTGTGCTCTCCTTCCCAATCAGGCTGTCTGAGTCGTCTTCAAGGCCTCTCTCTTTTCTTTGTACACTCGCCCAAAAGACAGTCTAACAAAAGCCTGAGGTAGAGAGGGAGAAAATGAGAGAGTGAAGGGAAATAGGTGGTGGTGGATAGGAGGTGGGGGTGTCACAGAGCAAGAGAAGCAGAGATAGTAAAGGAGATAAATGAAGAAAGTGGGGAAGACAAAGAGTGAGGTGTATGAGGAGCCGGTAAGGAAGGTAAGCTGCACTAAATTAGATGCTCTTGGAGAAGAGACACAGAATTAATTCCAAAGAGAATATTGCGTTGTGTCTTTTTTCCCTCTTCTCTCTCCAAGCGTTGGGACATTGAGTAGAGTTATGTTTCCCCAGCAGGCTTATTCGCTTGTCTCTTCTGTTTTCTGTGAGTCCCAGGCTTCGGATAGCGTTGGCATCAGCTCATGTTTTTCCCTTTTCCATCAGTCCACTTAGAATTGTACTTTTTTCTGGTAAAAATACCAGGTGGTAACATTATGCATGCAATGAAAATGAGATTTTGATTGAACTGTTGTTATTAAGTTATAATTGAAGAGTTCATTTGAAAAAAACAGGAAAAACACCATTTAGAAAAAATGGAGTTAACTGCTTTTGCAAATAAACTCTTCAATTATTTTACATTTATGCCCAAATACATGTTAATCTTCTGGGCATTCTGTGACTGTATCAAACAAACAGAATAACTTATGTGACAGCACTTAGTTTTTCAAATCAAAATAACAAAAATAGAAGAAAAGGAACATTCAAGACACAATAAATGTATTCCTACTTTATGTACCTTTGAAATTTCACCCTCTTTATTTTAGATTAGAGGAAGGTGATGCACTGGAACTTTCTATAACTTGCCCCCTGCTGCATCAGATCATTGAGCAATGATCTGCAACTGAGTGCTATGTGCTACAATATCTGTTTTGGCAGGAAAAACGTCCATGGAAACAATCTAGTAGTTGTCAAAGATACCAGCCAGATCCACCAGAAACTTCTATTTTGTATAGAGAGTACGGTTAGAAATGATAATATTTGACGGATTTGCTGAGTAGTCAGCTGTGTTGCTCTATCGTTCCACTCTACAGTGTTTTTGTCAGTTTGGGCTGAATGCATAATAAAGTGATATATATCAGCTTCCATTGAATAAAGAACATGGCTTTGCACATTCTGCCAAAATTTTCTTCCAACACATCCTTCCATTATTTCAGTAGAATAATCAATCTTGAGTCATTTATATAGTTATGATTTGCAAAATATAACTTTCTACTTAATAATACACAAGTAATCTTATACTTAGTTCTTCATCCATAACATGCTTACTAATATCCCTTTATTTTTGTAAAGGCATTGTTTAAATTATGCCAACACACAATCTGCACACAAAGCAGAGGGAATTCAATGCAT
This sequence comes from Atherinomorus stipes, assembly GCA_023101725.1. NCBI lineage: Eukaryota > Metazoa > Chordata > Actinopteri > Atheriniformes > Atherinidae > Atherinomorus > Atherinomorus stipes. The sequence continues at coordinate 19,736 of JALJCO010009939.1, read as the reverse complement.
TGCCTGATTTTACCTATAGAAGTCTTCATTCTGCTGATGGAGCCTAAATGTATTTGTACACAAATATCCACAGCTTTAGGCAAAAAAAAAAAAAAAAAAAAAAAAAATCATTTCAATCTTGGGATGGGACAACAAACAGAAATGTATGTAGCACAAACACCATAGTTTGCAATAAGGTTGTCATTTTTCACTGTTTTCTAGTGCTGTCATTGAGTCTCAGGCCCTCTGTGACTGCTCCTTCCGTCTCTTCCACTGAATCTAATGTTTACCTTAGAATAGATTTGAAGTGTTTTCTATAGTGGCCCACAGGTGCAAATGCACTTCATATACAAAAACAACTGCGAGAGTAAAACACTGCATAAACGAAAACAACTGCAACAAGAAAAAGCTGCAAAAACGAAAGCAACTGTAAAATGAAAATGCTGCAGGGCAGCAATGAGTTTCAGTGGGACGTTTGAACAACATGGCTGGCCGCAGCGAGCAAGTCTACAAGGTTTGTTTTGCTTCCTTTTCTTTTTTTTACATTTGGCCTTAGCCTTTTACAACAGGCTATTATAAAAATAAACCAGCTGCCTCCGCTCCGGTCTGCTCCGGTCTGCCCAACGCAGCAAATCGGTTGCTATTTTAGTTAGTGGGAAGCAGTCTACTACTCCGCTCCACTCCGGTACATCCGCTCAGGTTCGTCGGCCTCCGCCAAAAATACAGATCACCTCTTTTTTCCGGTCCGCTCCGGACCGCCCGACTCCGTTTGGAGAAAGTTGCAAAGCTCAATGAATGTAAGCATCCGAGATATAGAAGTTTTTTTTTTTTTTTACATCTACCACAGAAATACTTCATTGATGTGTACGGCTTGTTATGGACAGTGTACTCACTCATAATTGACGACAAACATATCAAAACCTGGTTTGAACGACGCAATGTTTCCTTTGAAGTTGCAATGAACAAAAAGTTTGCCATTGCTGTTTATCTACACTATTTATCTATTTATCCATTAGAACTTGGAAATCTTGCGCATGCTCTTTTGCCTGCTTTGCAGCTAAACAGAGAGGGGACTAGCAGACTCATGCGGAGTCAGTAAGTGGGGATTTTTGCAGCCACTTTTTTTTTTTTGGCAGCTAAATGAATAATGGATGGATTTGCAGTGCACACAAAATGACAGAAAGAGAGCAAAAGTTTCATATTTTACCAAAGTTAGATTGGTGAAATGAAGGAGTTGTCTTTTTCAAACATACCGCTTCCTCGCGGACTTATTGCATCCTGACCATGTTCAGACATCAGGAAATGTTCGAGATCGATCGAGATGGTCGACATAGCCATACTCTCCCTTCAACCCTATCCACAACATTTTCTTCTGCATTCAGCCATAACGTACACTTCTGCTCTTATGACATGGGGGGCTAGCTGGTAAATATCTGCAACAGCGCCGAGGTAAAAGAGTGGAACGTTTGTCTGAATGCAAATGTTATAAAACAAAAAAGTCCACACTATTACAGCTTTCCAGAGCAAGTCTAAAAGGGGCAACACAGGAATAGTAAAACTTTATTTTTATGAGCAAACAATAAAAACTGTAAGTTTGCATGATAATGTTTTGTTATATGGCTTTTGTTTTATGCCCCCATTGTACATGAAAATAGTACAACTATCTACTCCTAAAAGCAAATGCAACAATCCTGATCTGCTTCCATTTCCCACATTCTTAAAAGATGAGAGTGGTGCGAAAGAACTGCACTTTAGTTTCTGCTGCAAATGAATGTCATCATCTGCAAAAGAAAACTGAATAGCTTAAAGGTTGAATATGGAATATGGACAGAACAGCAACTTCACATGTGTCTAGGTTGTAGTTGCAACAGCAGAAAAAAACTCCAGCTGTTTGGTTGCCAGGCTCGCTGCAGATACGGCAAATGACCAGCAGCCTGCATCATATCCAACAAGTAACGCAGAGAAGTTTTATGACTGACAGCTTCTGTTACTCACGTTAGCAAACGAGTTAGCTTACCAATCCAGGAGAAAAGTCACCATTTCCAAGTTTTGATGCTGTGGAAAATGTTTATTTGTGTTCATCTACGTAGTGTAGTCTTCACCTACATTTACTCCAGTTTTTGCTCTTCTCAGGTCCCTCCTCTTTTGAGATGGATAACAATATCTCAGGGCTCTAAAGCAGCTGCTTATCTTGCCGACTCCACTATTTCCCCCTGTACCAGCCTAAAGCTGGATTTATACTGGCGCTGCATCTGCGTCCAGTCGGGTCTGCGTGGCTGACGCAGAGGCAGTGTGTGCTTTTACTCGAGCATAGGGTTATAGCGTCATGCTGCAATTTCTTTTCCAGAATTGCAGGTGACAACGGGGCTTTTAATGACCAAGAAACTCCACCAAGCAGTTTTTTTTTCACCCTGATGGTTCGCTTCAGCTCCGGCAAGTATTTCCTCTTTCAGAACAACAGTAGTGGCGACATTCATTCATCTAGCTACGAAACCCAAACATCCGGAGGCATGTAACCACACTGACCAATCACCAGTGATTGGTCTCTGCGTTTGCGTAGCCGGGATGTACGTCGGGTTTGGAGAGGTGCACGTCAGGCATCCGTGGACCTACGCAGAGCCTACACCGAGGCTACGGCGGTTATGCAGATGCAGGCAACGCGCGAGTATAGATCCAGCTTAACTGTGCCCAACATAGATTGCAATATTGAGACCGTATTTGGCAACCCGCAATAGCGGCCCGTATTGGCTTGTAGATGTAAACACAACGCCATTGTCATTGTTAAAATTTATTTTATGTTCATTTTCAGGTTAAATTTAATATTCTAAAGAAAATTTGTACTGTCATTCTGTACCCCTCCAAATGCCTTGTGGAGGTATTATTATTATTTTTTTAAATAAAGCTTTTAATAAAAATTTTCCATATCCAACGGGAGGTACTGCAGACCTGGGGGATGAGCAAGTTCAAAATGCACAATAGAAATTTCCTCATCCATTCAAATGAATGTCAAATTATCATTGGGTAATTTGCCATCCATCTTGCATCTGTGAGCTTTCTCCAGTTAGTAAAAGACAGCCTTAACTTGACTTTGGCTTTTCCAAAATTTTCAGGCTACGTCCTTCGAGGGACACGTCCTACCCGATCTACGTAAGCCAGGTCCTTCTTAGACCACATAAGGTGGAAGTGACAGGCTGTGATTCGGAGGGTCTCCTCGGCATATCTCTCGTTGCAACTGTGACGTTGCTAAACCAAAGCAAGAATGGAACTGAATGGAGTTTTCTCACTGTTTTGCTGATTTTGAGGAAGGTACAGCAGCTTTATCATCATAAAGCGGCAATATAATACAGGACCCACCATAAAGCCTCCTTTATGATTTTCTTATGATTGCTGACAAAAGATTAATTAAAAAAAATGTCTTTGCAGAGCCTGACAACATAATCGCTTAAAACCTTTCATTTTTGTACCAGCCATGGTGCACGTTCAAAACGGCCAGGGTATTGATATCTGTATGCTAGCATGTGATGGGATGCATAAAGCAAAACTCAGCTGCAATGACACATGGCATCCCAGGGTGGAAAAAAATCATAAAGTGCTGTTTCTTAGCCTTAGGATGCTGCTAGGCAGTAATGGCTCCAGAAATGTACATCATATCAGAGTGCCATGAAACGAGTCAGACACACAGAGTTTTAAGATTGGAAAGTTGCATAAAGCGTCTTTAATGAAGCTGATGAGGCAAAAGACTTTGTACAAACTGCCATTGATATGTGTAAACATGTCCACAGGGCTGCAGCAGAATGTCTTACAGTAACAATGACCAGCACACATTTCTAGTGGGTCATAAGACATGATTAATAGGACTAACATTTTTATAGTCAAAATATTTAATGTACTGTAATACTGTATGTCAGTAGCATAAAACTAAGCTGAAACACTGCTTTACATTATCTTCTAAGTGTATTATATGTTACATTTTGCAACATGCATTTAACAAATATTTGGACAGTTTATGTACATGAATTGTAAAATGACCACAGAAAATGGTAAATATTGGCATACTTAAAGAGGCATGTGTGTAACCCATTTCACACCTACATGCAGCTGTTATTGTTCACCTTGACAATCAAAACATAACCACATAGTTGTAGCTTGGCCCCATATCACTTCATATCACAGTATTCATAGCAACACAGTGTACTTGCTTGACTGGCCTGCCTGGAGTCCAGATATCTGCCAGCTGAAAATAATGGCTCATTATTAAAAGGAGACAATTGGGAAATGATGATTACTGACTGTTGAAGAGGAGATAATATTTCAATTTGTGTTTGTGACCGTTAAAAACTAGACGAATGAAGACAAAACAATTAAACGAAGCAGAAAAAACAAAAACAAATCAAACTTAGTATGTGATGCACAGTTTACCATTTAATTTATGTTGGATATTACTAATTCCTCTAGGCTGTTATCATTAGTCTTTCCACTACACTGTAAATGCAAACAATGTCCTAATTAAAGATTTATTAATACATTAAACTCAATTCAATTCAATGCTAGTTTTTTCAAATGTACTTACGCACATCGAGTTTTCTGTACTATCTACCTGCTACTCGTCTAATCAAGTACCATACTATATACTTTTTTTTTTCTGGGTGTGTACAGCACCTGTAAACACCTGTTCCTGGTAGATGGGCTTATTTACATATTTCCCATCGTACTTTGCAGCACCCTCTCTTTTGTTCTGCAGCATGAATTAAATGTCCATGTACTGTAATCCCATGACTTTGTTCCTGTCTGACAACTGCAGCATGTGCAGAGCCAAGGTAAGAGCATGTACATCTCAGTCTGTCTGGAGTGTGAGGTTGCCCATTAATGCCGACTTGGGGACTTTTTCATTATATTTAGCAACTTTTCAGACCCCTCTAGTGACTTATTTTTTAAAAAGCAACTAGCAACAAATTCACTGACTTTCTCTGGTGTTCACAGAGACAAATAAAAAAAAGTTTATATCATTCTCCGTCCGTTCATTAGCTGCTGCCTGCCGCTGGCCCCTCCCTCCCTGTTTCCCAGCAGTCACTCACAGTTCACTCTGTCCTGGTGCAGCGAGATGTTCACTCCTCCTTGTTCAAATATTATAACATTTGAATTGCGCAGGCGCGGAAAGATACTTTCTTTTTCCTGGTCTAAGCATGTTAGTGTGCATTTTGGCTTCACTATGGCATTATTTTATTTACTTCTTTTTGCCCCAACATCCTCTTACATGTTTGTGAGTAATCGTAAATTGTCCATTATAGCCTAATGAAACAGTTGCTGCTTATTTCCCATCATGCCATGTGGCACACCTGGATCTTCTTTGCACCATGAGTCAAATGTGTATGTCACCCCTTCAATACCCTTGTAAATTAATTATATGGTGTGAAAAATTAAAATTACTTTGAGGTTATGACATAATACCATGCATGTGCAAAACTGGCTGTCCATGTGACAATGCCATTTAGCGACATTTAGCGACCTCTAACTGTATGTTCAGACCAAAAGTGGCAAGGATGCCCGAGGTTGTGCGACAAACAGTACAGCTTCCTAAGCGGCAAGACTCTTTTGCCGCTTTGGTCGCTCTTCACGTGACTGACGTCAATGTTAAATCGCACTTGTCATTTAAAGGAGCCGCAAAGCGGACTTCTTGACAGTTGCTGTTGCTCACCTTTCCCCTCAGTAAAACCTTACAGAGCTGCAGAACGTTTTGTGTGGTCATTAAATACTGGAGAAAAAAAAATTGCAGAGTATGAACATAAATTAAAATCACCATCTAATTAGTCACAAGCGGACTGACATGCCGTATTGAGCAGAAAACAACTTACAAAGGGCGTTATGATTTATCCACCACAGGAGGATCAAACTTTTACAACTTTGAAATACACTAAAATATGGCTGAAACAAAAAAGCAAGGATGACATTAAACTCAGAATACAGCTTCAAACTTTGCAATAGAGAAAAGACAGAGTCAGCACTGCACAAGCAGCTGTTTCTGTGATCTTTGTTTATAGAAGAAACGCAAGAATCTCCGCGCATGATCACCCAGCCCGTCCCGTTTGACCGGTACAATCAATCCAGCCACAGTTCGCCTGCTAGCTTGGCCGACCGGCTTAATGTAATGTAGAACACCTTCACATTATTTTCAAAGCTGCCCAACACTGATGTATAAAACTCGCTGTACACACAAACTCAACACAAATTCACAAGCGGTGCGACTGTAATGAGCAGAACGTGCGTCTGCATCCTGGTCATTTTCTCACAATTATGCAGAGCCGGTGTGTTTTAACACATGCTGAATGCGTGATTTCATATTCATATGTTTATCACAGAAATGCATAAAACACTGCGCAGGGAGAGAACGAAGTCATGTATGACACAATCTCAAAGACAAGCAGACATCAACACAGCCGAGACAGGGTGAAGAGTGCGCCCGTGTGAGTGCGTGTGCGTGTGTGTGTGTCCTATAGGCCTAAAGAAAAATGCCCAGGAGCCGTGAAACTTTTAAGGAGAATGGGGAAAGGGGTGTGGCGGTCAGTAAATGAAATTAATTCCCATTCATAATTGTTATTATTTTATCATTAACATGGTCTGCCATGACAATGATTACGCATGTTTAACCCTTAAAATCATACGAACTCATCATGGATGTGGATGACATCGCTGTGATGTGTGCTGCTGCCTGCACACCTGAAGAAGATGCCGTTGCCAGGTGCAGGAGGTTTCCTCGGCTGTGGTGGAGCTGCGGATGGACAGAGAGTGGTTCCAGCAGGACCTCCAGCGTTTTTTTTTTTTTTCAAGCTTTGGTCCCAGTAGCCAAAAAGGAGAACATTATAAAGGAAGAGCCTGAACACAGGTTTTCAGCCTCTCGGCATCCATGACGGAACGAGTGTGTTGTCAGCACCAAAGTCACATACATTGTTATTTGGACCCGCTTGATTGAAGGAGGCCTCTACTTTGATTTGCTGCCGCTGGTTGCCGCTGAACCGCGTCATAGCTAATTAGCATAAAGTTAACCGGAGCTCAACTTCTTATCTGGTGCCGCTTTTGACGCTTCAGACGCTTTTGTCGCTCTGGACGCGTAGCAGACAGCGGCAGACGCTTTTGCCATTCACGACACCTGACTCTCATTGAAAATGTATTAACTTCCTGCGCCCTTGCCGCTTTTGTCGCTTTTGGTCTGAACGTACAGTAAGGCAGCCAATAGTGACTTTTTCTCTTAAGGAGTTGCTGCAATGTTGAGCACTCTGTGCAGCTGTTACCCTCTGAACTTAAAGGCATATACCACCTCTGGGGGAAATTTAGCCTCCCCTGCAGTCCTCTGAGTTGAACAAGTGGGCAGAAGCGTTTTCTAACCGACCCAGTCATTCTCTGACTCTGGCAGCACTGGCTTTAGCTTAGCTTAGCTTAGCATAGTTGCTGTAATCTGGTATGTCCACTAGCACCACTTGGCAAAAGTGAACTAATTAACTCAAGATTTTTTCCAATTATGTTTCGTGACCTGCACATTCTGATCGAGTACAAATGAGAAGGTGAGGACTTCCGCGGGGGGAGGCTAGATTTCACCCAGGGGTGGTATGCCTTTAAGCAATATGAATTGTAGAGTAAGCTTTGAAAAAAGCCTAATTACAATAGTAATGATACAACTGATTGTTGGGCCCCTCTTTGGGCCTGCTGCTTTAGTCTAGTGCATAGCATCAAGTAATGCCAACTTATTTTGGCAGAATATATTAAGTTCTTGTCATTTAAAATTGTAGTCTACGATCTGAGAATCAATTGAGAAATTAGGAAAAAAAGCAACCTGCCCACACACTCACACCCCTCCCCTCTGTGCTTTCTGATCCTTCCCACAGCCATCGTCCTCTACCAGAGCAATGCAGAGCCAGCCATACCACAACAGCTCCACAGTGCAATTTTTCTTCCGCATAAAAGAACAAGAACATGAACATGGTCAAATATAAAATATTTACCTTTCTCAATCAGTGGGATGTTTGCAGTGTGTTTTAGCTGGAGTTTCTGCAAGTGTGCGCCATTCACAAATGCCACAATGAACATGTTCACAATAACCTTCATTAATCGGAAATATGAGCGACTTCATGAGTTCATTGAATGCATTTGTGACAGTGTGGGGTCCTGTCACTATATCTCCGATTGATAATGCACCCTGGCTTCTTGGCCACAGGTAGGAGCCTTTTGGCTGGCTGGTAAGCGGCATGACTCTCAGGTGGTTTTCACACATATTTGGGTCGATCCAGGCGCTGTCGCAGCAGTGAAAAAGGTTACAATGTTTCAATTTTCAACTCATATGGCTTCGTTTCACATATCCCTTTTAATCACCACGCCCAGCAGTCGCTCTACAGACTGGAGCGTTGTGAATCCATGGCAACCAGACGGAAGTAGATGCGTCCCCACTGCAAAGCGTTGTTGTTTTGCAAACAAAACAACAACGCTGAATGGAGTGTGGAGTGTGTGTTGAAGACAAAACACGGTTGCGTGTGTAAAACAATGTTTTCATGTACTGGAGGTGGCGGATTTTCAGACAAACCAGAGCAAGGCGCAGATTGATTCTGTTGAACCGCGAAGTCCGACCATACGCAGATATTATGGGCAAACAGCCATGTACCAGTGAGTTGTAAACATGAACATTAACGCTTAGCCTGCTAGCCCTTGTTGGTAATTTGTCCAGTGTCTGTGAACACCCCGTTGATCTTAACATTTGAAATACATTAGTTGCTAGCAGACACAAGATGATACTAAACGTTGCAGTTAAGCATGCCGTAACCCTGTTATTCGTAATAAGAATAAGAAGGATATCCCAACAGTACAGCTGCCTAGATACCTGTTTAGTTAAAAAAAAAAAGGTGGAGTATCTGGGATTTAGGCCGAGCTAAAGTTGGTGTGCATTCTTACATCACTCACGCCGCATTTCAGGTCGACACAAGCCGCTCCAAAACCACCCTGTACAGCCGGTTCGAGAGCGGGCGAGTTACGTCGACACACAGACCCAGTCGCGCCGTGTTCAGTACCAAAACCTAGTTAAAATGGGTTCTGTGTGAAAACGACCTCAGAGTCTCAAGATTGAATCCCACCCAGGCCCTCGTTGCGTATCTTACCACACATTTAGGCACAACACTGATGATAACTTTGCTAGTTTACAATGCTAAAAATAAACAGTTAACATTCCGACGCTGTCTGCCCACACAGAGAACATGACTGGCAGCATTTGAAGTCATAAGCCAGCGTGGTCATAGACTTAAAACAGTTATTCATGTAATAACTCACACAATAAAAGTAGAAAATGGCCTACCTGTTTAACAAAAAGTTTGCTGTATCAACACCAGTTTTCAGTCCCAAATCCTCCTGGAGCTTCCTCCAGCAGTAAATGGATGACTTGATGTTTACTCGTCGTTCAGTCCTGTTTCCTCTTCTCTCTGCCTTCTCCTAACATTTTTTGCTGCTGGGGCAAGCAGGGCCCTGCTTGCTGCTGCCACTGTCTTTCTTTTTCCATTCTCCTCTTCTTGCAAAGCTGCTATTCAGCTACTTGCTTGTTGCAGAAAGTTTATGACGTAAAAGAAAAAATTAATAAATAAGTTTATAACATGGAAGGGTGGAATGCGGAGCACGGGGAGTCAGATCAAGCTCTCAGTGGAGTGTCAACTAGAGCGAGGGGATTGGATGAGGGTAGAGAGAAGAGAGATGTTGACCAATGGAAGCCATCCGGCCGAATAGAGTGACTGGAGTAAATGTATTTTTTTTTCTTTTTTTTTGCTCTTCACATTGTGTAGATTGTACTATAGGACCAAAACCACCTAAATGAAGTTATTAATAATGATCAAACTTTCAAACTGTAGATTACAGCTTTAAAGCATTTAAGTTGTTACAGTTTGATTTGAATTAAATAACTGAGATATATAACAAGTTGTCACACCTTTAAAAAAGTACAGCTCATTTAAATAATTTCTAAATACACGCTGTAAATAAACACCCAGCATGAGAAGCTGCAGGCACAGCTCTTGGGGAGTAATTGGGGGCTTAGTTAAGAGGGTTAGTTGCTTTGTTTATGATCCCATCAGATTATCCAAGTGATTGAAACTGGTGACCCTGCAGCCCTCTAAGCCTCATCTGTCCCTATAACCTTAAAGCCCAGTGGAGTTCTAGCTGTAATGTATGACCAGCTAGACCTCCACAGAGCCCCAAACTCACAGGGAGCATGTTTTTCTACCATAGTGCAGTGTTTTGTAGAACTTTAATCAGTGTTTAATCTTTGACAGCTTTGTTTGTTCAGATTTTTTAGGGCTCATTTTTAAGTGCACTCTGTTTAAAGGATACATTTCAGGTTTTATAAAGATCAAAGGTAGCATTTTACCACCCTCCAGGTCACAAGGCTTAGACTTTTTATGCTGGGATTGAGCAAATGTTTTCTTTCTGTGGCCCGCTCTCCACAGAAGCTATAACATGAGCAGTGTGTTGGCAGAACGGCAGCAGCAGAAGCACTGTTCCTCTGTGTGAGCTTGAAAGGAAGGTTGTCAGGCACAGTTGTTAGCCACATGCATTTTAGAAGCATGCAGAGCAGACACAGCAGCTGAAAAAATAAATCCACAAAAAATTGAAGCGTAAAAGTGAATCAAGAGCTGTTGTGCTTAGGGGATGAACAGCTACACAAAGCAGAAGACATGTAGCATAAATACAGTTGTGTGAAAAAGTGTTAATTTTTTTTTGCATGTTAGTCACACTTAAATGTTTCAGATCAACAAACAAATTTAAATATGAGACAAAGATAACACAAGTAAACAGAAAATGCAGTTTTTAAACTAAGATTTTTATTTTTAAGGGGGAAAAAAATACAAACCTCCATGGCCCTGTGTGAAAAAGTGATTGCCCCCTAAACCTAATAACTGGTTGGGCCACCCTTAGCAGCAACAACTGCAATCAAGCGTTTGCGATAACTGGCAATGAGTCTTTTACAGCACTGTGGAGGAATTTTGGCCCACTCATCTTTGTAGAATTGTTGTAATTCAGCCACATTGGAGGGTTTTCCAGCATCAACCGCCTTTTAAGGTCATGCAACAGCATCTCAATCAGATTCAGGTAGGGACTTTGACTAGGCCACTCCAAAGTCTTCATTTGTTGTTCTTAAGCCATTCAGAGGTGGACTTGCCGGTGTGTTTTGGATCATTTTCCTGCTGCAGAACCCAAATGCGCTTCATCTTGAGGTCACCAACAGATGGCCGGACATTCTCCTTCAGGATTTTTTGGTAGACAGCAGAATTCACGGTTCCATTTACCACAGCAAATCTTCCAGGTCCTGAAGCAGTAAAACAGCCCCAGACCATCACACTACCACCACCATATTTTACTGTTAGTATGGTGTTCCTTTTCTGAAATGCCATGGCACTTTTACGCCAGATGTACTGTTACGCCAGATGTAATGGGACCTACACCTTCCAAAAAATTCAACTTTTGTCTCGTCAGTTCACAGAGTATCTTTCCAAAAGTCTTTGGGATCATCAAGATGCTTTCTGGCTAAAATGAGACGAGCCTTTATGTTCTTTTTGCTCAGCAGTGGTTTTGGTCTTGGAACTCTGCCATGCAGGCCATTTTTGCCCAGTCTCTTTCTTATGGTGGAGTCATGGACACTGACCTTAATTGAGGCAAGTGAGGCCTGCTGTTCTTTGGATGTTGTTCTGGGTTCTTTTGTGACCCCAGAACAACATGCGCTCTTGGGGTAATTTTCGTCGGCTCCTGGGAAGGTTCACCACTATTCCATGTTTTCGCCATTTGTGGATAATGGCTCTCACTGTGGTTCGCTGGAGTCCCAAAGCTTTAGAAATGGCTTTGTAACCTTTGCCAGACTGATAGATCTCAATTACTTTGTTTCTTATTTTTTTCCTGAATTTCTTTGGATCGCAGCATGATGTCTAGCTCTTGAGGATCTTTTTGGTCTATTTAACTTCGTCAGGCAGGTCCTATTTAAGTGATTTCCTGATTGAGAACCGGTGTGGCAGTAATCCAGCCTGGGTGAGGCTAGAGAAATTGAACTCAGCTTTCCAAAGATGTAATAAACCACAGTTAATTTATGTCTTAACAAAGGGGGCAATCACTTTTTCACACAGGGCCATGGCGGTTTGGATTTTTTTTTCCTCCCTTACTAACAAGAATCTTCATTTAAAAACTGCATTTTGTTTTTAATTGTCTCACGTTTAAATTTGTTTGATTATCTGAAACATATAAGGGCGACAAACATGCAAAAAATAAGAAATCAGGAAGAGGGCAAACACTTTTCACACAACTGTAACTGAAAAATAAAGCTGAAACATTGTGGGCAGTTTTAGAAATATTTTATTGAGAAAACACTAAAAGCTATTCATCATTAGTTGTTGATACCCTGCATCTGCTAACCTGGCATATGACAATGCCATCACTCTGCCTGTCACCTTAAGGCTCAATGTATTCCAGTGCTTTCATGTACTCTTCCCCTATGGGGAATTGTTGTATTTCGTGGGATTTTATAACCTTTGCATGTGGAGTAATGGTTCCTTTCCCTATTTCTAAAGGCTCAAGTGTCACTGATGACGTATCTCCAAAGCTCCCGTTACACACAGATTGAGTCATGATTCAAGACAACATCTGTAAAAACTAAAAATGAAAGAAACAAAAGACTAAAAAAGACAGACTGCATGATCATGCTGAATATTGATTCTTTTAAGTTAATGAGGATGTTATTCTACCTGAACACTTCTGAAGCTCATTTCCAGCACCAGGATCATCACAACAAAAGCTAAAGTCCAGGAAGAACTATGTGTCTTGCCCAAAAATCAATAACCTGTTTACCTGCATGAGGCAGAGGGATTTATATGTAACAGTGTGAATTATGGTCAAGCTCTTCTGAGCCTCCACCACCATGGTCATCAAAGATTTGAGCAAACACATCATACTTCTCACTGTCCTGAAATCCCACCCATGTCTTGCATCTGTGGATGTAAGTGGACAGAACAGTTAACTAAATGATATGCCACAGAGGTCCCTTTGCTGCTAAAATGAAAACTATATACTTGCTTTGCATGTATCCTGAGTGAATTTAGTTAATCAAAACCTATTGTGCTTGATTTTAATGCTGTGTCCAGTCTAATCAGTTCTCTTCTGCTGGAGGTAAATCAAATCATCAGCAGGGATCAAATTTGGCATTGTTCTGCTGTGCATATTTTGAACTAAGCTTTTATAAATGCACTAACTTAGTTATATCATAACGGTTCCTTTTAGTAAATTGGTCAAATTAACCAGTAGTTGGCAGTAATGATTAAAGCATGCTTTTTTTTCCGTGTCAGCACCAATTGCAAATTTTGTTTGAAACTTCCTTCTCAACAGTAAGGCTTACCCTTAACTTCAATCTAGCTAGACAAAGCTCTTCCACTCTATTCAGCACAAAACCAAATGTAACAGGTGAGGGAATAAGTCACAAAGGATTTCTTTTCTTTTTATTTAGATTTCCTAATGTAACCATTCCTTGAAGTTTGCTGTGAAGTCAATGTCTTGAGGACACAGATGTATGGATGACTTACCATCTTTGTTAGTGAGAGCCTTAAGCCTAAACAGGAATCAGTTGAGGGAATCATTGGCCTGTGCCACAATTGCCTGAAAATAAATTGTACCAGTGGTAATATATGAGGGATACGGGTAAAAGCTTTGAAGCATAGAAACCTCATGCTTGAATGAGCTACTTATAAACCAGTTAACGGGCCTCTTTTCCAGTGAACACATATAAAGTATTTACTGACACCCAGAAGCAAGGCATAAACATTATTTGGAAATTGAGGGAAACAATATACTGTATGTGTTTTTCCTGTTGTGAGGATTATTTTATAGTGATTGTGGTCTGTTTAAAGTGCCACCAAAAGAACCCATAGGTAACAAAACACACATTACAATGGTAATTATTCTAAAGACATGTTGTATCCATTTGACTATCATGAACTAGCACCGAAACTGTGCATTTTCATAAATAGTTTACCCTTATAATATCATAAAAACAGTTTATGAACATCTCAAGTGTGACTGAATGAATGTAAATTTCTCGGATTTTTCTAAGTATTTAAAGTAAGTAAAGTTAACACAATTTAGCAAAATAAATAAAAATATTATTCTTGGTTAATTTATTTTGTCGAGGAAAATAATCCACTGTGGCATGTTTAGCTTTCAGAGTTTGAGGTGAAATTAATTTCCTAATGTAATTAATTTCCTAGAACAGTGAGACACATTGAGAAATGTGTCTATTTACTCTCCCTGCATGGGTTAGATAAGGACATTGATCATTTTTAAATGCAGCACATGAAGATGTTTCTTCAACTGCAGCCAGCCAGATTCACTTAAAGTGACGACTGGATGAGAGCAAATGTAACAAAGGTAAACACTTATAGCATTTAAATGTGAAAGCATGCAGTCTTATTTACCTAAACATGAGATTATTTCATTTACATTTGTTTGTTTGTTTGTATTGCACACATTATTTCTCTAATGTGTTTTTACATTGACCCATTAGCACCCCAAAATGAGGCTGAAGTGTAATTTATTTATCTACTGAAAGGATTTATTTTTCATAAAATATTTTCAGAGAATTTATTCAACAAAACTCAAACCAAAGACAGAAAATATTGCTTTTGGTGTTGTGACTTTTCATCCAAAAACAAAGATACCATGAAGCTCATGCATCTATCTCCAATAAAAGCCTTTGCAGTTTTGACTCAATGTATGAGTAAATATTTCTGGTGAGGGCTCATAAAGTTAAGATTTTTCCACCATATGAGGCACGATGATGCATCTTAAGCCAAAGCACAGTCAGCCTCTACTGTGGGTGGAAAAGGAGGAGATGAAAGAGAAAAACAAGAGGTGACACTTCACTTCAGGCCTCCATTTATAGAGTAAACAACCATGTCACTGTGTTTACTCACTCACATGTGAGGAAACTTTTTCTGAGGTGAATTATTGAATAACTCGAGGAAGGTGTTAAACTATAATGACAGCAAATGTCACAAATTACAAAATGTTTGCACTGCTATTTTGTCAATTTTTCAATAAAAGACTCAGCTCAGCTCAGATGAAGTTACAAAGCCTTTTGTGGGTTGAATATCTGAGTAGCAGTGATAATGGCAGCATTTATATGTATGTATAATTAAAAAGCTGCTCAAGATATACACTATATAATATACAATTTTCAAGACAAACTTTAATTTAAAATCTTGGTAAAAACATAAAGAGACAGAAATGTGAAAGAAAGACGTGGAAAAGGTTATTTTCTCTTTACCAAGCATCCCAAATAAAGGACCTCATTTATAATGAAAAGAAACGTCTGGGAATGTTAGACAATCCAATGCCCTTGTATTAGTATGCTGCAGAGACCTTCTTTTAACTAGTATTGATAGAAAACAGTACTCTAGAGACCAGAATCCTTGAAACGCTGCCTTCTTATTGTTTCTACAAACACCAGAGCCAGGATTTCCTTGTACTTCAATATTAAAATCCTATTTTGTTTGAAAGCCATCAAAAATGTCTTTATTTACAGTGAAGTATTCTTTTCAAAGATAGCGGAACAATGAATGCTGAAGTTTCATTCCTGCATTGCCATCGATTGCCATGGGAAAAAAGCCCTAAATGATCAATAGGCTAAGCGGAGCTGGTATGGCCACTGACATAAATGTGCCATTGGACTTCTGATTAAGATCAATATGTTGATTTTGCTTGCAGATATTTGGTCATTTCTGATTTGTTCACAATCACGTAGTCTGAGTCTTCATACTGTAATAAAGTGTTTCTAAATATGCCCTGCATGTTTTACAGTAGTTCTTTCCAGCACATCTGATGCAGATTAGCTGAAGTACTGTCAAGTTCTGTGCAAACCTGCTATTGAGCCATTCATTTGAGGCAGGTGTGTTAAAGTATGGACCCCTAAAGCACACAGGGCAGTGGTCCCTGAGGACCAGGAGTGAGAAACGCTGCCGTAATTTGATAACTGTCAAGGAATGGCTGTCCATTCTCACTCAGCAAGGCTTGTAATTGTAATGTTTAGGCACCCCCACTGCAGTGTGTAAATAATTCAGATGTTATGCAATGGATTGTCTTGGCTGCATCTGTGTCAGGCAGTGAGGAAGACTATAGGGCAAAGGAAGATTTCAGTTTTCTTATGCCAGTCACAGAGCAGAACACTTGATGTTTTCCATTACAATTTAAAAGGCGTCTGTAAGTAGAGATTTGCAAAATTTGTTCTTTATTTGTTGGTTTTCTGCTTGCAGTTAAAAAAGCCATGAGAATGCAGGATGTTGCTGAGTAATCAGAACATTGCTGGTGAATGAGAAGCGGGCAACAAAATCTGCAGCCTTCTGTTGACCAGGAAATTTTATACTGTTGTGAAATGCAAATATATATATATATATATATATATATATATATACATATATATATATATATATATACATATGTATATATAGTTTAAGCTACTGGTGGCCATTAGTCTGTGTGCTGCAGTTACATATTGTACTATAGCCTCCATTTGCAGGTAAACCCAAATCTGTCCACATTCACTAAGAGTCCTGGAGATGCCTCTTGGTCTGCAACCAAAGAGCCATTTTCAGACTCAACCCAGTGCGAAAAATGTGTTTAGAGCTGGAAATGTTCCATGGCCTTTTTTTTTTTTTTTTTAAAAAGGGCTGCTTATCATTTTTTATAAATACTTACTGTAGAAAATATGTTGACATTTTAAAGAATTCAGGTTTATTTTTACATTTAAGTTTTAAAAATAATAATAATTTAAAACTCGCAGAAAGAGGATAGATAAATTTTTTCAATGCGATTTTCTTCAGTGGGACTCAACTGTATATGAAATAATATAAATAAAAATGTGGATATTTGTGGGAAATAATGGAAAAAACCCTAATTTCCAAGCTAATGACAAGACAGATTTAAAGCATACATTACAGGTACACTGTCATTATGTTGTGAGAGTTTTTTAAGAAAGGCAAAACCTATCATTATTTAAAATGTTATGTACACAGGTATTCAAAAATATATGTTGTTTTTTTTTAGTCAAAGTTATTGAGAGCCATTGTGGAAGGCCCAAAGAGCTACTTGCTGCTGTGGAGCTGCAGGTTGCTCTGGGTGTCCAGAGTTGGTCCTTGAGGGATGCTGTCCTGCAGGTCTTTACTGTTTCTCTGCTACAACACATCTGACTGATACTAAATGGATCCAACAGCCTATGAAGTTCTCAGTAATTGGAATCAGGTGTGTTGGAGCCAGGGCGCATAGAAAATCTGCAGGATTGTGGCCCTCGAGGACCGGAGCTGGACACCCTTGATCTAGGATCATGGTTGCCAGGACACGGGGACACCAAACTATAATCTCACCTAGGGCATCAAAGTGGCTAGAGCCAGCCCCTGGTGCATGCTGCAAAAATCTGTCATGGCTTTGTTGTGTATCTTTATGTGGCGCAAGCTAGATTTATTTCTGAAACATGTTGGAATACTGTATGCCAGGGCAACCCTTTGTCAAAAAATCAGTCCCATAATGTTGATAATCTTAATTTAAGAATTTCAGTTGCCTTGAATGGTAGAGGGTTTCGAGGTTAGAAGGCAAGGATTGTATCTTTGCTTTTGGTGGATGATGTGTTTCTGTTGCCTTCAGCGAGTGGAAAGCTGAATCTATCAAGCACTCAAGTGATTTACAGCCAAGTGTCAAGCAGCCAAGATGAGAATTCAGTCCTTCAAATCCAATGCAATCATCCCTAGCTGGAAAAGGGTGGATTGAGCACTTCTTGGAGCTGCATTGCTGCCTAAGGAGAGAATTAGAGTATTTTTTCGGGGGTCTTGTCTACAAGAGCCAGAAGGACAAAGAAGAGGAATGGCAGGTGGATTGCTGCAGCATCTGCAGGGATGTGGACTTTATACCCTCTGCCATGGTAAAGAGAGAGCTGAGCTTAAAGACAATCCAGCCAAGTCACCTTCGGTGGTGGCTGCAGTGACTAAAAGAAAAGGATTTTGGAGAAATGGGCTTCCTTCAAATGGTGGCTAGGCTCACCCTTCTGGATAGAGTAAGGATAGAGTCAGTTATCTGGGAGGGGCTAAAAGTAAAGCCATTGCTCCTTCATATCAAAAGGAACAAATTGGAGAAGTTTCCAGCATCTGATTAGGCCACCTTTCAGATGCCTCCCCGGGGAACTGTGTTCAACATGTCCTAAAGGAGGCCTTGGGTCAGATCCAGGAATAGATAGAGAGATTAGAGCTTGGCTTGAAATGCTCGGGTCTCTCCAAAAGGAGATGGAGGAAGGAAGTGGCCACAAAAAGGGAGGTCAAAAGATTTCTCCTTGGAGTGTTGTCCCTGTGACCCAGTCCTGGATGAATGGTAGAAATGGATGGATAGTGTTATCATTTAGATGTCACCTAACACAAATTACCCCCCCCCCCCAAAAAAAAAAAAAATAAATAAATAAATAAAATAAAATAAATGAATGAATAAAAAATAAAAACCTAACAAGACACTTCAACAGTATTGATTTCAAAACACTAAAAAGTTGCTTATTGGCTGAGTGAAAAATAATGCTAACCATAATGGATGTCCCACACCGATGCCGGAATCGGTACTTTCGCTCCAATACTGGACTATTTTGCTGTACACTTACTCATAAAATACTCTCCTTTGACAGCACCCAATACCTGACGTCACATGACTCGCTGTGTTTACGCCGCCATGCTGGCAGAAAATACTCTCCAGCATGAGCGTTGGCGGCTTTGAGTTTAAATCTTTTTTTAAATTAGAAGACACTTTCCATTACACGATAGAGAATATATCTGACCCGTATCATGTCCCTGGGATACTTTTCAAAATGTTTGTGACTTTCTGACCGGACTTTTTTTCCTCTCCCTTCCCTCCCATCAGAGCTGAGGTTCCCCCCACACATGCACAGTTTCGGACATTTCATTTAAGTTTGACTTTGTCGGTGGTAAGTTTACTGCTAACTCTGTTTCCTACGCTTTCCAAGTTTATGTTCATTAAGCTGGTACGAGTTTAAATATGAAATTATGACAATGCATTGTAAAATATACAGCAAACCGCAGCTGCATCAGAGGCTGTTTATAAGCTGCTAACGACTTGTTAGCTTTTATTTATTTTATTTCATAAGGTATTCCACTTATACTTACACATCATAAAAGAAATGCATATTAAATCAATGTTTTCACAGTTGAAATCGTAAGATTTTCGCAATAAGTGATGGAGCGGACTGTTTACCGTTCCCTCGCTGCTGTCAGCTGTGGCTGCTGTGCACCTCCAGCCCGGCCCCCCTGCAGCTGTTAATCAGACCTGATCAGAGGAGGGAAGTGAGATGATTGTTTAACATTATATTACAGTTTTAGAGGGCACTGACGGAGCCCAATTTGCCCACAGGTTGCTTTCACAGCGATGCGCTGTCACAGACATGATCTGCCGGGTCTCCAGCCCGGCGTCTCAATCCACATCCGAGCTCTGGAGGCTGTGGTTTGAACAATCATTGCCCCCAATGAACAAAAATGCCCGCATCACACCTGAGCACGCAGAGATGTTTCTCTTTACGAAAACAAAATAATAACCAAACCAAAAGAAAAAAGAAAAGAAATGTCTTCTACTTGTTTCACTTATCCCATTAATTAGGTACTCGGATCGGTACTCGGTATCGGCAACTACTCAAATGCAAGTACTCGTACTTGTACTTGGTT